>JAQZBX010011329.1:19361-42172 GCA_029593785.1 Cabassous unicinctus | reverse complement strand
CAGATCTTTTGTAGGAAGGGAAATTATAAACCAGATCTTTATGCATTCTGCAGTATATTTATCAGACATTACTTAAAATGTTGGCCATTTAATGACAAATTTCCTAGTTTCCAGCATAGAGCATTTTGTTCCTTATTTTCATGTTTTCCTGGTCATTCTTATGAACTCTGGGTGGGGAATGAGAAGTCTGGGTCCATGTCACCATCTTACTTTATCAGAAGTTCATATTTATTTTTAATAAATGCATAAAATTGACCTTTGAGGTCATTTACATTCTTGAGTTTTTATATAAGCAAATTTTGCTCTAATACCATTTCCGTAGGCAAGAAGTTTCTCAGGTCAAATAGATGCTGTCAAAATAATGACTCCAGGAACTGTTAAATGTCATGAGGAAGTAACATTTTGCCTCTAGTTAAACTAAGAATCATTCAACTGTATCTAAGCTGTAAAGAAATATTAGCTTGTATGACCTAACCTTACTGATTGATGGCCTGATTAAATTACAGAGGAAACCTTGGCAAGTTATCACAGTTTTTAGAAAATTTTCTTGCTACATAAATATCCATAAAGCTCACAGTTCTCATCTTAGAAAGGCATTATAATACAGCTGAAGGTATTCTAATTGAAGGATGTAACACTTGAAAGGCAACATCTAGGCCTTGGGTCTAGAGTTGCCATGCCAGGTTACAATGTGTTTTGATATAGATGTGCACTAGAACCATGTCCATATGGACAAACTGCCTTGTGGCATGGCTATCCGCCTCTCACATACCACTCATAGTCTAGCCTGGATGTGTTCCCAGAAAAGCCAAGGGGAAAGCACAATCAAGCCCAACTGTGCAAGAGAACAAGCAGAAGTATGTGTTCTCCTGAGGCCTGAATTTGGAACTGGCACACCATGACATCCCCTCATTCTAATAGCCAAAGCCCAGAGGCAGGGAGTTTGGGAACACACAGTTAAAAAGGCAAAGGCTTAGGTTCAGGAAAAGGTGGAGAATTAGAATCACTGTTTGCATTCTGTCATTTCATATAGATGAGGTGACCATACATCCAAGAGTCTCAGTTTATTAATATTGTCACCTTTATGCTCTCAAAAGTGCCCCAGTTTGAGTGATAAATTATATGAGAACCCTGTATTTAGGGAGGATTTGAATAGGAATAGGTGTATTCATTGAAGCTGAAGGTACACAATGAACAGAAAGGATGAGTTAGGATTAGAGTCCTTGAAGGAGGTTCAAGGGAACAGGAGCTGAGCCAGGAAAGGATGGTTCTAAAGGAAGCCAGGAGAGAAGAGCTGCATGAAAGAGAGTTAAATGGCAAGGTCAACAGTCATGAAACAAGATACAGAATGGAATATGTCTATTTCAGTGACAACCAGAAGTCTTTGGTGAACATAGTGAGAGCTTTCAGAAGAGTGTTTGCAGTGGACCCTAGTTCTTGCTTTCACACTGATTTAACATTGAAACTTTTTTATTTGATTATTCTGGATGTTATATTTAAAACAAAAAGGATTAGGAGCTGAGGTACTTTGAGTACTACCATTCTCAGGGTCTGAATATTAAATACAGACTCCAGACTAAAACCAAATGTGTAAGAACCAACACTATAGCTTACATGTTTTCCCTATCCATCATTTTTGACACTAAATAAAAATGATCTGATGTGTATTCATTAGGAATTACTCTAATTTTGTTTTATGATGACTGTGAATTCATTTTTCTACATGTAATTGATATCTTTGCTTGACACAAAACTCAATAGAACCTACTGTAGTTACATTAAATATTAACTAGGACATTATTTTGTAACATTTGGGAAGCTGTGATATCTTGGCTTGATCTAAAACCTTACTGAACATATTAAACGCGACAGCTTTAAGCCTTGCTAAGATATTTTTGACAACTGTCCTAACTTTAATGACTCAAACAAGAAAATACCAATTTCCCCAGTAGGGAATTTAAAGAGTTTTGCAGATCTGATATTGTATAACATTTCCAACCACAAGTGGGTGCCACCTTAATGGCAGTAAACAATATTAAAATTTTAATAACAAATCCTGCATTTGAAATATAGGGACTTTGCTTTTGGTAATTTGAAACTTCAAAGATTATTAATTGGCTAGCACATAAAAGGACAGAAAATCTGACTGGTATTGACTTTGCAAGAAAAAGAAAGGGAAAAAAACAAAAACAAGAGAAGAAACCCACAATATTCATGTAATAGAATCCTTTTCTTGGCTACTACTAAAACTTTGCAAGCCTATTTTGTGTGAGTGGACATCAAATTCCTTTTGGGATTCTCAATTTCATTTATTTTATCAATAAAAAGAGCCTCCTTGTGGAGAAAGGAATAAATCACATATAAATGAAATACAAGAGATTACGCTTGTAGCTGAGCTTTTACCTTGACTAATCCAATAGCTTTGGCCAAATATTTCAATGTCAAATGCATTATAAGTATTCTACAAGGTAAGTCTGGCAAAGAGAAATCAATAACAAAGTATTGGATTTGATTAAAATGTTTACTTTCCCACTCCCCTAAGTCCTTCCCAAGCTAAATGGCCCCTTTCCATACTAATCTGATCCTTTTTATAGTTATTGGCTGGCCTTGTTTCTTGTTGTAATGCCATGTCTTAGAACTCATTTCCAAGTTACATAATTTTCTGCCTCTTTGTAACTTCAGTAAGTATGTGGGTTCATGCTCTGGTGTCATGACATTTGTCCCTGAACTTGTTAAGAAACTTTGAAGAGAGTTAACAAAACCCCATTTACACACATTATTTCTTTGGGTTCTTACAACTTTAAAATAAATTATATAATTTTTACATAAAGGAAAACATGCTTAGTGAGATAATTCTGCCCAAGTTGGCACAGCCCAGCTATAATCAAGTCTTTTCAATCATTTTTGTCTATCAAAGCTTCTTGGACATCATAGAAAATTCCAGAAAACTGAATATGATATTTATCTTACATTCAGGGCCTTTACATTTTACATATTCTATTCTTTCTCCTTGGAAGCTCTCCAAATTCTCCATCCTCTCCTCCTTTACATAGTTACCTCCTAAAAAGTTCTCAGGGCTTAGCTTTCAAAGTCACCTCTTAAGGGCATCTTTCCTTGATCCTCCCAGTTTAGGGTAATGTCCCAGAGATACTTTTCCTCCTTACAGATCCTTAGCAGCATTCATCACATGAGTGATTTTTGAGAATGCCTTTCTTCTCTGCTAGATTGTGAACTCTGGGAGGGTAAGACCATGAACCATAAGGTTCAATTCTGTATTTCCAAAAGCTTGTGGCCCTGAAAAAATATTTGTCTCTGACTGATGGGTCAGTTGCTGTACTACAACATACAATCTCATATGCAGATCATGGCACAACCACCTTACTTTTCTGCTTGCCCCTCTACATTCCATATTCTCCAGCCCTGACCATTTCATTATCTAAAACACTGCTCTTAGCATATTATGTCCCAGCACAATGATTCTTTGTTGGTATCTGTTATTTATTCTCCCTCCCACCCAAAAAAGTGCTCCTTAGAGTTATATTCAAGGCTCTCAAAAATTTGATCCAGATCAACTTTCTGATCTTGCCACACCCTCTTCTCTCCAACACAAGCTCTTAGTCCTAGCCAAAGTAACTGGGGAACTGGGTACAGAATACCCAGTTGACTTTTTATCCTGCCTTCTCACTCACTTTGAATGTTCTCCAACTTCTCACTTGTCCATCTATAACCTTCTCCATTTTGAGATCCAGGCAGGTCTTACTCCCACAAAGCTTTGTGTAATGCATTCAGTCTTCTGTGGTTTCTCCTTTCTTTCAATTCCTATTAAATGCCACTCTTTGTAGCTATGTTTCTATCAAGTTTTACCATGAAGGAACATTGCATTTTACTTTTGTCATCTTTATATTTCAGGAATTTGAAAAATTGAATGAGAACAAATGCACAAACTGTATATATTAACAATGAATCATTTCCCTTACAAATATCTATTGATAATTCATGACTGAGAATGTGCACTTTTGATCAAATGATGTGAACATGATATCAACATGGCATAGCAGTTGAATTGATTTAGGAGAAATAAGTCATTAGAGAGCAATTCAGGGATATTGTAGTTGAAGGTGGATCAAACAGCACTTCACCCCTTTTATTGGTCAAAAATAAATAAAAACAGTAATATTTGGCAAAATAATTGCTTAGACAGTGAAAAATAAAATGCTTATAACTTCCTGGCATAATCATTAAAAAGGGGAAGTTTAAGAAAGATTATGTTGCACCATTTTAAATCTCCAGTGCTTGCCTCAATCCTACCCACACTACTAGGAAAGGAGAGTTAGAGTATTACAGCTCCTCAATTATCACAATTTGGAGATATGTAAGTTAAGGAAGAGGCTAGGAATCCCATGGAAACAGTCTTCAGAGCGGAAGTCACTTCCAACCACCCTAATTTCTCTGTAAGCATGGAAGGATAACCAGAGTTTCTCATCTTCCAGGGCTCCAGCATGAGTAGGTAGATACTTACAGAAATGTTACATTAAAAATATAGGGATTCCCATTTGCCCCACTCCCCATACCCCCCACACCCTCCCACTTAAACAACATCCTTCATCAGTGTGGCACATTCATCTCAATTGATAAACGGACATATGTTGATTCTAGCAATGGAAGAAATTACAACATTGATATGGAGGCAGTGGCCACTGGAGGCTCTGGGGGCAGGGAGAGGGAAAAACAGTGTGATACGGGGGCTTTTTCGGGACTTGGGAATCGTCCTGAATGACATTGCAGTGACAGATACAGGCCATTTTATATCATCCCATAACATGCAGAGAGTGTAGACTGCAGGGTGAACTGTGTGTGGTCAATGCTCGGTGGCAATGCTACTTATCTCTTTAGGCTCCTTTTCCATTACTCCTTTCCTCTTGAATGTCAAAATACTTAAAAATCTCTGAATATGCCACAATTTTCACATGCTTTTTCCTGTCCTATTTTCCTATCCTATTTTCACCTTGTAAACACCTTCTTATGCTTATAGATTTTGTTCAGATGTTTGCCTCTTTAAACCCTCCACAATCACCTTCCTAAGCTAGAAAATTGATCACACCCTTTTCCTTCTTTCACTACATCTTGTATGTATATCTATTAAAACACTTATGAAATTATTATAATTAATTGATTGCATATTCATGTAACCTACTCAATAATGCAGTTCTTGAGGACAGAATTTATTTCATTAATTTTTATATGCCCAGAATACAGTACCTTTTATGAATTTCAAATTATTTTTTATATCATTTCTTTCCCAAAATAATTTAGAGAACTTGCAAAATATTAGAAGAAAACTTTTCCAAAGAGGTAATTGAGGGGAAGGAAAACTTAGGGTAGGTGAAACTGATAAAACCAGGAATCAAATTTGTACATAAAATGCATGTAAAGCATCTTAAAACCTTTCTGTTAAGGTGGACTATATGGAAATACATCTGTTAATAAAAGCCATGAATAATTTTATTTTTAATTGCTAAAGGAAGGCTTTAACTTTGGGCCTAAATATTCTAACAAGCAGCAGAAAAAGTAGACCTAGTCAGCTGTGCGATTCCCATTGTCAGGAAGAGAAATCACCCCAGCTGCTCAGTAGCTGCACAATGATTCCTGCTAGTGAGGCCTGAATGAGATTTCACCATTGCCATATTAAGAGTATATGATACTCTTGTGGAATATATAATATATTGAACAGCCTTTTAATAATACAAATTTTAATAGGGCTGTGCCTTATAGCCTTTCTTTTTGTAGAGCAGTGGAACAGTACTGCAGGTAATTCAGTAAAAGGAATTTTGTGGTCATGTAGGGGAGGTAGAAAGGATAATCTGCACATATACAGCCTTCTAAATATCTCAATATAAAGAAAATATGTAAAGAATTTGGAGGACTCTCTGTACTTTCTACCCATTGTATCTCTGATAAATAGTACATGTTCAAGGTGTTGGATAAATGCATGAATTTGAACACAATAATCTAATTCTAGAATAGAACAGGTTGAAAGATGGAAAGAAAAGAACCTCTTGTGAGAACCAAGCACTGGAGAAGAAATTGGGCTGTTAAAATAGCCTTGGTTAAATAATTAGTCTCAGTTACCATAGGACTGCCTGAATAAAAAGGTCAAGAGTGAAATAAACCATGGTGTGTACAAGGCCCAGTGTAGAGAAGGACTGGTGTACATGGTATACGTGACAGGAAAATCATCCATAATAAAGAGTTGATTCCCTGTCTTATGACCAAATGAGCATAGGGCCAGAAAGAGAAGAATGGTTGGAAATGGAGAGCTCTTGTATCTGGGGCTATGAGAAGGAGGCCTGTGTCATAGTCTGAATGAAAATAAATGAAATTCTACATCTGATTTTCGAGATGCAGAGACAGTAGTTGTGTGTTCTCATTCTAGACTCAGGAAGATGATTTCGAGTGCTGCAAGATGGTGGCGTTGAGGTTGTTGATAATATGCCTCTGTAAGAATGGATTTAGGCAGGGGATGGAACCTAATTTAAGGTTTTATGTGGGGATATACAGAAGAGTAAAGAATTAGGTAAGGCAGAGGACCACAAAACTGTGAAGAGTGAGGAGGAGAGAAAATAAACAAGAGAATTCAGTAAAAGAGTATGTGTGATAGTTGAACATGTCAATTTGGCTAGGCTATAGTGCCCAGTTATTTAGCAAACACTTATCTAGGTGTTGCCGTGAGTATTTTGTACGTGTGGTTAAAATCTATAATCATTTGACTTATGTGTCATTTCTGTAAATACCTGAAGAAAGAAGTCAGTTGTTGGTTATCTGACCAAGAACATTCCAGGAAGAAAGGACAGGACAAAGGTCTTGTATGATTGGAATAGAGAGAGAGGTAAGGAATAGTAAGAGAATAAACTCAGAATGGTAACTGAGTGGGCAATAGGCAGATTGTGTAGGGTTTTATTGACGTAGTAACAATTTTATCTTTTACTCTTGGAAAATGAGAAACCATAGGAGAGTTTTGAGCAGAGGAGTGACAACTGCTTTAACAGGATCTTTAGGCTGTCATAATGAAAATGGACTGTAGAGAGACAAGGGTGGTTAGGAGGTGATGATATAACTCAGATATGATGCTTGAAATTTAATATACTTACACAACTATAAAATGCCCTATTGTGATGATCCAAAAATTTAATTAATTTGACTGTTCACTAAGAATAAAAGATATGTTGTTTCTGCAACTTACTTTGTGGAAGATAATTGTTTATTCACTGAATTTATTTATGTTATGATGCTTTCTAAAAAATATATGAGGTAGTTGAAGGATATGCTGTTTTTTCTGAGGTTATATGATAATATCTTCCACCATGGTATTACATTTTATATGTAAAGCAATTTGGGCAATATTCAGAAGGAAATAATTTGCTATGTTATGAAATGAAGCTTCATTAAGAAAATGCATTATAATATTAAGTCACTGGCAAAAATGGTGCATATGGCCCATTTGCCTACATTTTTCATTATATCTCTAAACCCCAAAAGAGAAGTTGAATTATCCATTAAAAGTGGGAGATCATTGAGTTTAGGAACTATGTCATATTCATTGTGTTTCATTTTGATCATCCATTGATTCAAATGCTATTTATTGAGAGACCCATTCTAGGCATTAGGACATAGCCATGAACATAAAAAAAAAAAGTTGCTGCCTTCATGTATATTATATTCTATTGACAGAGAAAGAAACAATAAGTAAAGTAAGTGATATATAGTTTCTTAGATGGTGATGCATGCTATGGAGAAAAAGTAAAGTAGTGAAGGGAAACAGTTGGAGAAACATAAAGTTGGGGCGATGCAGTTTTAAGTAGGGTGGTCAGAGATGGCCTCTCTGATAAGGTGAAGTCTGAGAAAAGATATTAATTTAAGACTTGGAGAAAGTCATGGAGATATCCCAGGGAGATAGCATCTTAGTGCCAGGGGAAGAGTATGTACAGATATCCTGAGGGGAGCATGCTTAGTGTGTTTGAGAAACACAGGGTGGAAGCCGGATTGAGTTGTCTAGATCATAGTAACCAGTGGTCTCCAAAATGAATGAATGAATCTCCTGTGTCTTGAAATACTTTAACACTTTTGCTAAATTCTAAATACCTTCTGTGGCAGTTTGGTATTGTTTATGAATTCCAAAAATAGATATTGGATTATGTTTGTAAATTGGTCTGTACCTGGGTGTGATTAAATTATGATTAGGGCTTTGATTGGGCCACATCAGTAGGATGTTGAGTCCCCACCACCTTGGTGGGCAGGGACTCGCAGATAAAACTGCATGGCAGAGCAGAGGAGTGAGTTGGAGTTCTGAGCATCAGTTCCCAGGAAGTGAACACACAGGAGAAGAATACGGAGAAATATAGACAGCTCCTTAGACAGGGCAGAAGCCCCAGAGAGAGAGAGACTGAGCCGTTCACCTGATAATCTACAGCTGGCTTTGTGGAGAGAGCACAGCAGCTGAACCCGGAGAGAATCGGAGCTCCGGGAAGAGAGGAACCCAAGAAGCCTGAACTCTTGGCAGACATCAGCAGCCATCTTGCCCCAACATGTGGCAGTAGACTTTGGTGAGGGAAGTAACTTATGCTTTATGACCTGGTAACTGTAAGCTTCTACCACAAATAAATCCCCTTTATCAAAGCCAAGAGATTTCTGGTACTTTGCATGAGCACCCCTATGGCTGACTAATACACCTTCCTATGGCCAGCAGGGCCCCTTCATAGTCTAGCTCCTCCTGTTTCCAGGTCTCCCTTTCTATATCCCCCTTGCTTGCTACATACCACATTCATCTTTCAGATTCTTCAGCAAGCCATTCTCACCTCAGGGCCTATGGTTTTTACTTTGTGCTATGTGTAGAACATTGTGCTATGTGCCATGTGTAGCTCTTGATGTGGCAACCTCATTCTTATTCTTTTGGTCTTAGCTCATATAGCATCTCTTCAGAGTGACTTCCCTGAGCTTTCAAGCTAAAGTGCCATGCCAGTTTTACTCTGCTTCATTTTATTCACAGAATTTATCACTTTCTGAAATTATCTTGCTGAATCATTTGTTTCATTGTTTCATATATTCAGTAGACTATAAGCTTCATGAGACCAGGGACCCTCTCTCTCTGGTTTAATTCTCCTTTGCTAGCACTATGGCTCTGGTCATAGTGAAACACAGTATATATTCAGTGTTGAATGAATTAATGAATTCATAGTATATTACTTTGAAATAAGGTTAATAAAGTAAAACTCTTCACATTGAGTGTTCTGTTTCTATGCCTACACAAGCTGATGGTAGAAAGAGTGAGTGAAAATTGCATGCCTAGAAGGGCCAGACAGTTGTGAATGGGAGACAGGTAAGGTATAAGACAGTGTGGGTGGTGGGAATGGTGTTTATGTGGAAAGTACATGACCTGTGAAAAAGGATGCTGCTTTTCAGCTCCAGATAACTTTATTGTTTACAAGTTTGTGAGATCCTCCAGTTAAAAAATAAATAAAACAATAAAGCAAGAAATTTCTAAAATACCATGTGTGCCAAAATAAAACATATTTGAAGGCTGAATCTGATCCACTTGCAAGTGTCTTGCCATTCATGTGTAAAAGATGAAAATCCAATCAAAGGTGCTCAAGCAACTGGCAGAGGTGAACCTGGAGCTTCCAGCAATGTGTTGGGGTGGGTGGTGGGGTTGCCATCTCTCCGTGTTGTACTGCACATCGTTCTCCTTTTGAATTCTCTCTGGCTTGTTTTCAGGGTCACTGAAAGGAGACTTCTAGAGTCCCTTTGCAAGAAATTCAATGCTAAGTTACTACAAATGTAGAGCTTTGTTGGTCATCATGAACATCTTTTTCCAGCTTGCTGTGTCTCTCAACTTTATCTCTTTCTTGAATTCAGTCTCTCTATGAGTATATACACTCCCTGCACTTCTCTGAGCTACCAAGGTGACTGCTCTCTTCTGGACTCTAAAGGTCTCTTCTTTTGCTGGAATCTGTAATATCTGCGTTCAGGGTTAGCTTCTCAGTTCACTTCTTTGGTGATTCTTAGTTCATTCTAGATTGCTGCATAACGGTGTAGGGCATATCATTTGGGAGTGAGGTCAAGAGCAATTAAACATGGACAATGTTTATGCCAGAAAACCAAACACAACCATTCTCTGTGTGAATTTGTACTCATCTTGTTTTACTCTGTCACAATGCCTTCATCCCCAACCAAATCCCCTGACACCCAACACTGATGCAGCCAGAATTTCTGTTTCAAGAGATTTAGATAAATTTGTATGAAATTATTCTCAGCCCTTTTGTTTCTACTTTCCACTTATTGTTAAGTTTGGGGGACTCTCACAAACTGTGCACAGTATATACATACATATATATATATATATATATCTCAAATGTGTCAATGTTTGTCAAATAATCTTAATTCTAAATGTGAGTTTTTCTAATATAATCACTTTATGAGCTCAGTGTAACCAAACTTACCTCTTTTATCTATACAAAGACTAAAGACTATGAATGAAAATATTTTATTTTAAATATTTATAATTAAATATTTAATTATTTTAATTTAATTTTATTTTGATCTTATGCTATTCTGCTATGATCTATGGTAACTAAGACTATTGTGACTGATAGTTGTCTCAGAAATTCAAATAGTCTTATTGAGTAGCTAGACACAAGTAAATGGGGACAACATAAAAGTAGTAATTGGATTTCATTCTACTATTTAGGGAAATATGGATAAGCAACTCCGTATTATAACTGAACTAGAGACCACAAGAAAATCTTTTTAAAAATAATATCAAGTTTGAATAGTACTAAGAATTAAAAATATACTTTTGTGACCATTCTTTTATTAGATCTTCAAAACAACCCCTTATGATATATTAAGCAGTAATTAACTATATTTCCAAATAAAGACAATGAGAGTCACAGATGTTAAAGGTAAATGTTAAAACCTGACCAGGATTATGTGGGTTGTCTAGCAGAGCCAGAATGAGAAGCCAACCAAGTCTTCTTGCTTCCACACTTTACACTTCCTACTAGAGGTGTTGAGTTTTTCTGCCCCACCTCTCATGTACCACTTTAACACATTTCTTTAATAAAAAGCAATTAGCATCAATACAGAACCTGTAATAGATTTAGTTCTCAAAATGAATGCCATTTTCAACCATAACAAACAAATATTTCTATAATTATGAGCTAAAGGCTGAAAAATGTCAGAGATTTTCATAAGGAACATGCAAAATGTGGAAATTACAGAAAAAATAATATATTTCTAACAATAATTGATATTTAATGTTTATTGTTTGCAAATTGGCTTGACCCAAACTTGATATAATTTATTTGTGGGCTATTCTTAATCTGCAAGAAAAATTGTCAGAGCATTAAGTGTCAAATAAAAGTTTTGGTATAAAGTATCATTAGACTAGAAATGTATTCTATAGGAAAGGGGAATGGGATTGGGAGGTATAGGAGAGAGAGCTCCAGAGAGACTATGCATCAATGGACCTGGCAGTGAAATTCGAAAATGGGAAAGAAAAATTGAATAGGTTTGACAGTGAAAAGAATTTAGCAAGAAAGGACTATGATATGAATTTATAGTAAAATAATTAGAAGAGTTATCCATGGAGAAATGGATGCAATTTGAATATTTACTTAGCACATAGGGATGGATGTCAATATAAAAATATGTTGTTTTGAATCCCGTAAACTGATAAAATAACTACCAATTCCTGAAATGCGTAATGTTTGAGCTAGGTCATCTATAAAATGTACTTACCTGACAATTTATGATACTTTTAATGAGAATTGTAGTATAGAAATACTTTATAAATAACAATGATTTCTTATGTTTACTCTATTTCTCTTTGCTGCAAAAATGTTCACTAAATATGTTGTAGATTGGTTAAATAAATGTACACTTAAATAATCTTTTAAATTTTATTCCAGAAAGGAAATGTGATAAAATTTATTTATGGATATTCTGGATAGTTATATATGTTCTCATGAAACAATGAAAATCAACAAAACTAATATCTCCAACTTTTTATAATGTGAAATTTTACTCTTTGTCTTTTTATGATACAAATCTATATTTAAATCTATTATGAAATATTTGTAATAGAAGAGAGGAGATATGACTCCTATATGCATTTATTTCATAAAAATAAAATAAATATTAAGAAGTCCACCACCCAGCAAATATCAAGAAAAAAAATTGTGGTTAATTAAATTATTATTCAAAAATATTCCTCCCTCACTCCTCTACTTCTCCAGAAATGGTGTACTTTACCACCCCAAGAATTTGTGCTTGTCCGTGTGACCTGTTTTAGCTAATGGGATCTTAGCAGACATCAGACAAGGACTTTGAATATGCCCTTATGTGTTTCTCTGATGTCATGATCAGCACTGCATCAGGTAGTTGCTGTGCTTTCAGATTTGACCCCAGAATGTACAGAATGCACTTACATGGAAAAGAGTTGCCACAGCTGACTGATATTGAGCTGCAAAGTTGCCCCACCTGCCACAACCTGAAGCTGAGTCACCCAGTTAACCTACTAACTATAAGCAAGGGAAAACTATTGTTTTAAGCTAACTGATATTTGCAATAGTTTGTTGCACAGCAATAGGCAATTGATAGATGTAATTACTCATTGTTAATGTTATTACCTTGCTTTTTAAAAATTTTTCCATATGCATGTATATATTGAATATATATGTATATATATATAGTTTTTACTTTGTGACTAATAATACCTATAGTGACTCACCCATATTTTATTTACCCATGCTATTAATTGGCTTATTTCCAATTTTTGCTAATACAAACAATGCTACAATGAGCATTATATATATATATCTTGGAGCACAAACTTTTGGCCTCAGGACCCCTTTAGGACCCTAAAAATTATTAATTAGCCAAAATAGATGATGTTTATGGGGGTTATAGTTAATGATATTAACTATATTATAAATCAAACATAAATTTTTAAGTATATTTATTAATACATTTAAAATAACTATAATAACTCTTTGCATGTTAACATAAATAATTTTTTTTGGAAAGACAGTTTCTCAAACAAAAAAGTTAATGAAAGAATGGTGTTATACACTTTTGTAAACCTCTTTAATGTTGGGCTTAATGGATGTCAACTATATGCGGTAACTTCTCTTTTCTTTGTTTCTCTCTTTTTTTTTTTTAGTCTTAGCAAATATTTATATATTTTATGAGTATTTTCAAAGACCCAATTTTGGTGGTCATTGTTAAATTTTCATCATATTATTCTATAGTATTTAGAATTACTTCTCTAAATTCAAAGTTACATGCTTAGCCCAACAACTTTCAACCTGTCTTTTTTGTTTTAAACAGGAAAAAAATTCCATTCTCTTCAAAATATTGTTTTCACTTCACACTGTAGCTTTGATATGTTATGTTTCCATTGAGTTCTAATGATTTCAGATATCTTCTGTGATATGTACATTATATAAATCCATGTTTTAATTTTAGAAATTGTGACAGTTTGAAACTTTTGTGAATCCCAGAAAAGACATGTTCTTGGAGCTAATCCATTCCTGTGGGTGTGGGACCCGTTGATTGGATTGAATTCAGTTGGGGGCCTTTGATTAGAGAACTTCAGTGAGGCATGACCCAAGGTGAGTCTCCGCCCTCTTGCTGGAGTCTTTTATAAACGAGAGGAACATTTAGAGATATACAGAGAAAGAGAGCTTCCGTTTTACTCAGCCATGGGAGAGAGAACTCCAAGAATGCCTGCAGATGCAGAAGGACAGGGAAATCCTGAGAGGCTGAGAGAGAGACCAGAAGCTGGAATCAGTAGAGCAGCCCGAAGCTAAAGTAACAGAGAGGGAGACTAGCCATATGCTTGATCACCCACAGCTGAGGTCTGAGAGAAAGTATCTTTAGATGATGTATGTCACCATGTGCCTGATCACCCACAGCTGCAACTTGGTGAGACAGCATCTCTTGATGATGACTTGATGTTCACAGTCTTGAAACTGTAAGCTTCTACCCTTATAAATCGTTATTTTAATTAGATCAATCTCAGTCATAGCTTTTTTATTTCCCATTGTTTGGTAAGTTTTTGTAAGCTCTTATTTGGCTGAATTTTATCTATGGAATACTGAGGACGTAAATTTTAATGATTTATTCTGCATGCTAACATCCTGGATCCACCTTTTCCCTTTCTGAAAGTTTTGGCTCAATGTAGGTGTTTCACATTTTGCTCCTCCTTCTTGCATGGGGCCCAGGAAAACTCTAGATTTTGCCTCATTTATAGCTCACCTTTTGGATTTCGGCTCACCGTTCTCTTTCTCCTTCAGCATTCACAGATGTCCTTTATTTTCTAATGAACCAGAAATATATGGTTTTCCATATTTCAAACTGTATCTTTGGAAAAGGCAAAAGCATTTCAAAAGAATACTCAGAAATTCATGTTCATATATTTTGGATCTGGTTGAGATCAGACACAAGAACAACTTCAATTTTTACAAAATTTTTACAATATAATTTTTATCATTTTAAAATATTTTTACAATAGAGTTATAATCTCTTTACAATATACTTGCAGTGTATTAGAATGAGATTGTGAAAGATTTAAAGATTTCCTCCTAAAATCAGGAACAAGACTTGGATGCTGCTTTCACCACTGCTGTTCTACATTGTATTGGAAGATCTAGACAGAACAATTAGGCAAGAAAAAGAAATAAAAGGCATCCATATTGGAAAGGAATAAGTAAAACTTCCTCTATTTTCATATGGCATGACCCTATAAAGAAATTCCCAAAGAATCCGCAAGAAGCCACTAAAGCTAATAAACCAGTTCTGCAAAGTTGCAGAGTACAAGGTCAATTGAGTGGCATTTCTCTATACCTGCAATTGAAAATCCTAAAACTAAATTAAGCAAGCAATTCCATTTATAATAGCATCTGAAAGAAAAAAGCACGTAGGAATAAATTTAACCTCAAAGCTAGTATGCTGAAAATTACAAAACATTGCTGAAAAATATTAAGGAAAACAAATAAATTAAAAGACATCCCATGTAGATAGATTTGAAGACTTAATATTGTTAAGATGTCAATACTAGACAAAGCAATCTACAGATTAAATGCAATCCCTATAAAAATTCCAACAGACTTTTTTGAAGAAATACAAAAGCTGATCCTCAGATTCATGTGGAATTGCCAAGAGCCCTGGATAGCCAAAATAATCTTGGTAAAGAAGAATACATTTGGAGGGCTCACACTTCATGATTTCAAAACTTACTACAAAGTTACAGTAATCAAAAGAGTATAGCACTGCAGTAGAGATACTGACCAATGTAATAAAATTGAGAGTAAGGACATAAATTCATACATCTATGGCTAACAGATTTTCAACAAGGTTGCCAAGTCCATTCAAAGGGAAAGAATAGTGTCCTCAACAAATTGTTCTGAGCAACTGGATTTCTACATGTGAAAGAGTGAAATTGGACCCCCACCTCTAACCATATATAAATGTTAGCTCAGAATGTATCAATGACCCAAATATAAGAACTAAAACCATTAAGTTATTAGAAAAAAACATAGGGGAAATCTTTTTGATGTTGGATTTGGTAATAGATTCTTAGGTATGACACCGAAAGCATAAGCAACAAAGGAAAAAATAGATAAGTTGTATTTCATCAAAATTGAAAACATGCATTAAAGGACAATATCAAAAAAGTGAAAAGACAGCTTATAGAATGGGAGGAAATAATTGCAAATCATATATCTGATAAGGGCTAATATCCAGAATAAATAAAAAAACTACAATAGAGCAACAAAAAGACAATTAAAAACTGGGCAAAGGACTTGAATAGACATTTCTGCAAAGAAAATATACTAATGGCCAATAAGCACAAGAAAAAATGTTCAGCATCATTAGCTGCTAGTGAAATGCAAATCAAAACCACAATGAGATACCACTTCACACCAGGTATTATAAAAAGAATGGAAAATAAGACGTTTCAACAAGTATGTGGAGAAATTGGAACCCTTGTGTATTGCTGGTGGTAATGTAAAATGGTTTAGCCACTGTGGAAAAGAATTTGGTGGTTCCTTAGAAAATTATGTATAGTATTGCCATATGACCTGGCAATTCCACTCCTAGGTACATACTCCAAAGAATTGAAAACAGGGACTCAAACAGATACTTGTATACCAATGCCAATAGCAGCAGCATTCACAGTAGGCAAAAGGCAGAAACAACCCAATTGTTTATCAACAGCTAAATGGATAAACAAAATGAGGCATATACACATAATGAAATCTTATTCAGCCATAAAAATGAAGGAAATTCCGGTAAATGTTATAAAGTGAAAACCTTGAAATATTATGCTAAGTGAAATAAACCAGACACGAAAAGACAATTACTGTATGATTCCCCTTATATAGAATGCCTAGAATAGGAAAATTCATAGGGGCATGGAGAATATTAGAGGCTACCAGGGGCTGGAGGGAGGGTAGAATGGGGAATTATTGCTTAATGGGTACAGAGTTTCTGTTTGGGATGATGGAAATAATTTTGGAAATGCATGGTGGTGATGGTTGCAGAACATTGTGAATGTAAATAATGTCATAGAATTGTATACTTAAAAATGGTTAAAATGAACTTCACAGAGCACACACACAAACAAATGGTTAAAATGGCAAGTTTTATGTTATATGTTACCATAATAAAATTCAAAAAAGAAAAAAAATCTTATGAGATTTCTGTTTATATTTTGTTGACTATCAGTTTATGGCACTTTTAAATAAAGAAATAATACTCTTTCACTCCATTTTTAATTATTCTCATTGTAATTTTGATTCTCCTGGCACATGGTTTAAAGTCAGAGAAGCCTATAAAATGTGTATGAAAGGGATTTTCAGCCACAGGCAGAAATATACCACTGTAATTTCCCTAGACCAAAATTTTTGCCCATAGTAGCATGTTAGTCCCTCAGAAAGATAGATTTGAGGAAGACAAATCCCTAAATTTTAAGTTTCGATTTTCACATTTGCTTTGATTTTTCAGAAAAATGTATTGTTCATTCTTTGATATCAAAAAGTAAAAATTTTAGTGGCCAGTGTGTACAAATAAACATTAGCTGTGGAGCAAAGGGCCATTTTTAATGTGTATCTGTTAGTTAAGTACTACTTGCCATATAATTATCTTTTCAACTAAGCTAACTTGAAAAATAAAATAGACACACTTTACTAAATTTACTTAGAAAGTCTAATTTCATAATCCACTTTTTCTGGAGCACCTTCAAGTTCTCCATATCCATTGACAGATTTTCCTCTCTTTTAACATAAAAATAAGCAAAATAAACAAGCAATCAAACAAGACACCTGCTTTGATCCTGCCATTCCCTCTCTTAGAGATCCTTGGCATGTTTTCTTCTTCATTTTAAGAATAATTTTACCCATTCATATATTTATTCATTCTGGAAGCATTTACCTAGTGGCTTGATGCTGTAGAAACAGAGAGAAGAAACAGTTCTCCATTAACAAACAGTATGGCAGGAAAGAAGGACAAATAACAGTTCATTACAATTCAGGGAGAGAAAGTTACTAAGGAAGCAGATAGGAGGAGCATACAATGTGGAAGGATGTGCAAAGGATGATGTCAGTAAAATTTGCTTACAGTTGACACTTAACCAAAACAAACAAACAAGTAACTTAGGTCTATTTCTGTTCAGGTCATTAACACCCAGTCATTTCTTAATCTAGCTTTTGTGTCCACCAGTTGAAAGCCTCTGCTTTTTTAACATCTACTATTGACCAATATGTCAAATCCAATGACTCATCCTCAACTGCCCAACTCTTCAATCCCCCTTCATCTCTCATGAAACAGTGCAAAAGCCACCAAATTTCTGATTCCTTTTTTCCTTCATCATTCAAACTTCACTCATGGAGAATTTATTTAATCCAAATATAAGCAATGCTGACCTACTGGTTTTTTGTTTGTTTGTTTTTTAGGAGGTACCAGGGACTGAACCTGGGACCTTGTACATGGGAAGCAGGTGCTCAACCACTGAGCTACACCTGTTTCCCCTGACCTACTGTTTTATATTGTATTATGTTTTAAGAAATTGTCTTAGCCCATGTCTACATTTTAATCACTCTAAGGTCGTATCATCAATGGAGCTTAATACATAGCCCTAGGCCCAGTCTATGCTAAAATATACTCATTTAATGAATTAATGTGGAAGTGATTCACAGCAGCAATTTCTCTCATCAATTTGAATTACTAAACAATTCTAATCTAATTGTGTAGTTTCAAATATGATAATAAGATTTAGATATGCCAGTAAAAGAAAAAAATAGCTCTTATATGTATGTGTGTTTGTATTTGTGTACACATGAATTACTCAGAGAAAGCAGACATTCATAAAAAACATTAATTTTAATAAATTATCTTTTTATGTTTTTGCAAATAGTGGTAATAAATTGGCTACTTCAAGTGGTGACACTACAGTGAAACTATGGGACCTGTCTAAAGCCGAATGCCTTTTGACCTTTGAAGGACACAACCATGCAGTATGGTCCTGCACGTGGCACTCCTGTGGTGATTTTGTGGCTTCTTCCTCACTGGATTCTACTAGTAAAATCTGGGATATCCAGAGGTAAGAAGAACTTTTATTTTGTTGAGCCTCTCTGTTGATAAATATACATAGATAAACTTGTGTTTTTTTGTTTTTGTTTTTATTCCCTTGAACGCTAGCACTGAGAAACTATGAAAATAAATTGTTAGTTGATAAGATTGTAGAGTGCTACTTAAATAATCTGCAAAATCCATTTCTAACTTAATTAATCTATGTTGATATAGTGATTCTTTTTAAAATATCAGTGTCAAAATCAAGACTTTGTAATAAGACTAGAATTGCTTCATTGGGAATCTGTTTTAAGCCCAATAGAAAAAAAAAATACTTGTTTTAGAGAGTTCAGAATTTAGTTTGCCTTTCCACAGGCATGTTATCTCTCTGCGTTATAGAACTAACAGTTTAATGGCCCTGATTAAGAAATAATTATTTGCTTTGTGGTTATTTTGAATATGTTATAACACTTTCCCAAGTTAAATGTTTCTTTGCAAATCACAAATTGCAAGGACTAATGCAATTTCTTGTATATAAAGTCCTATACAATAATATGTGGATGTAGAAGTTGTGTTTGGATCTTAATTCGAGAGACAAATCCATTCTGTTTACAGTATCACAGTTCCTGTCATCCAAATATTTTTGGATGATTATTACATCCTGTTATCTATACAAATAGAATACAAAGAGGTAAGTTTAGCTACTATTGAATATACTGTTTATTTCAGCTAAGGGATTATAATTATGTATCATCAGTCAAGCTTTTAATAACAATGATCATTTAAACAATGCCAAGATCTCAAATATGAGTGAAAAGGACTCCTGAAATTTTAAGAAAATAATAGTCACAGAACCACTGTAATATATTTTGTAAGAAAAAGATGAATCCTCTCTCATGGTAGACACTCTTGATTTGTGGCTCATGTGTAAAACAGTTCCCTTGAAAACTTTTCTCTATTCTTCCTTAAATCATGTATAACATATTTAGAAGACAGGGAAGTAGGTGCCTGCAAAAAGTCAATAGATTTTCTGGGAGGATTTAGTAAAAGGGCATGTTAAGTCCTAAGTATAATTTGATTATCTCCTGAGGCCATTTGCTAGTTGTTAGGCTATTATCTTTCAGCACCGAACTCATCCCTCTATATTCTGCTTTTGTAATGTTGGAGTTGGGATTCTGCAAACTTCAATTCTGCTTTGCCAGCTGACTGTCTATTAGGCTCTGCCAGTAAGGAATGCTGTCAGGAAACTGCAAGGCTTGAGGAGAAAGAAGGGACTTGCTTCTTATGTGCTTGTTGTGGACTTGTTCCAGTGAGTGCCACTTCATCACCTCTTCACCTCAGCAGCAGCAGCAGCAGCAGCAGCAGCAGCAGCAGCAGCAGCAGCAGCAGCAGCAGCAGCAGCAGCAGCAGCAGCAGCGTTTTCTCATCACAGCAGCTGAACCCTGTTGGCATTTTTCCAATACTCGGGGAAACAGCCTTATCATGCCTTCATCAGTTTCCTTAGCCCCAGCTGATAGGCACCGCCTCCTCAGAGGTCTGGGTTCCCAGCTCTGCAAGGCCCCTCTTCTACACTCAGGAACACCAATACCAGTGGAAAAATGCCTTTCTCAAAGAAGTCAGTTTTCACTCCATGGACCCTCCCTCATCAAGGTCCTAAATTTTAATAATTTCAGCCTATTCCCTTTGTTCCCTCAGACCTAGGAGTGGCAGCTGCTTCTTGCAGTTGCTTTCTCCATGATACCCTAATGTTCTTTTATCCCCCTTTTCAGTTAGCTAGTTAAGAACTTTATACCTAGTTAATAATTCTGTATATTAAAATTTCTCTTTTAAAATAATAGGGGCAAGTTCTGTCTCATGACTGGACCTTGAAAGATAACGTGCATTAATGGATGTATGGTGCTATTCAAATAGTTATAAATCATACAGCTAAAAATGTTTTGCTACCCTGAATGAAAAAATGACTCTAACTATTACATTTTAGAACTATTTCTATTTAAAATAGTGACAATTTAATCAATATATGTTTTAATTCTCAGATAGATAACATTCAGTTAACTGGAATAATCAATTATATTAATTCTTAATTTATTATGTTTCTGTATTCTGTGACCAAATTTCCTAAATAGTTATAATAGAATACCTGGAATTTTAACACTAATAACTAATTTTAATTTTTATAATCTTCACTTTGATGAGGATCCTAACATAAGACTACGGCCCATTCCAAAGTATAGTATATCTTTAAATGTCTTGATCATTCACAAAGCATTTAAACTATGATAAACAAAAAACCTGATTCCTAGTAGAAACCCTTAGAATGACTTCAAAGGCTTGACATGATGATTTTTCCCCATGACCCTGAGATCCAAATACTGCCACTTCCTTCCCATTGATGGCCAGTAGATATTGACATAACAGATCAAAATCACTTGTGATTGATGCCAAATCCTTTAAATGTCAATCTTGCCATCAGTGTGAAGAGCTCACCTTCATTATCAAGGAAATTAAGTTTATGTCAATTTTGAAACTGATCTAGTAGAAAAATATTGACAAATATCAACCAATTGTTTCTGTAGTGACAAGAAAAACAAAGCACTCAGCTCTTATCAAAGCACTCAGCTCTATTTTATGATTACTCATGGTATCTTGTTTTAAATTTCATGGGTTATTGAAACTGTCTTAGTGATTTAAGGGGAGTGGTTATTAGTTTGGTAAGATTAGTGGTAATAGAATCTGTTCTATGCTGGATCACATACTCTTATCCTGAGTTTAGAATAAATTCCCCACCTTTACCTTCCACCCTCCCATTGGACATTAAGATTAGTCGTGAATTTCCTTTAGTGAATATCATAATGCTAACCCTGCAACTATTCCTGGATTGTACATTACCTGGAAAGGCAGTCTGGTTAATTCTTTACCAGAAAATTAGTCCAGTGGGACTTACAATAAATGCAAAAATTCCAGATCAAGAGCCACATTTACTAAGTGTTAATAAGATATTTGAGGTACTCTTAGCTGTGTTAAGTCTACACTCCACAGGCATTCTTTGAAGAATTGAATGTCTTCTAAATGATCATATACATAAAGTGGAAATTTATATGTGATTCAGTTAGTGTTCATTGATTTCTACCTTAATTTTTAATTTTCAAATATATTATTTAAAAATCAGTCCTAAAGTAAACATACACACTTGAACATACACACACACCATTGTTTCCTAAGCAGCAAGTGCTTGGCACAGAGCAGGTTGGTTGAATAAATGAATGCAGAATGAAACAACAAACCATATGAAGAAAGTACTCACTCTTTCCCAACCCAAATACTCCAAACAAACTGTATTGAATTGTACTGTCTTATCCTACATGAACCTATAAAATGATAAAAATGATATAGGAAAATAAAAAAAAAAAATCTGAAATATGTTGGCTATAAAAATTACTTGTGATAGGGACCTTATGGAGAAGAAGAAAGAGTAGGGAGCTCCAAGACTCAGTCTTTCCACCAAAACAACTATTAAACAGGCAGGAACTGTCTGAAGCAACTATTTTGACATTCTAGAGGCCAGAGAACACTGTACAGAATCCAGAAAAGAGCAGGAGGAAGAGGCTATTAAATTATGGTACAGAAATTTAATTGTGGTCTCTGTGCAGTGGTTACTGTCACCCATCCCCCACTCTCATGACAGGCCACCTTGGGGTCAGGTTGCTAGCTAGCTCTGGTGACAGAAAGGGACATAAAAATCTTCTTCTCCAAGAACGGGGTAGACACAGCTGATCTCTGATCATGGCTTTTTATTTTGAATTTTCATCACTGGGGGCCTGACTCTGAGGGCAGCTATTGTTTCAACCCACCCTGAAAAGGGGTGGGGACAGTGGAGATTTAAAGATGCAGTGCTTCCTTAGGGCTGCCAGGGACAGTTAGGTGAAGAACTGCATTGCTGAGCAGACCAGGAAAGATCAGCTTTGGGGTGCAGTCTGAAAAGTTTTTGATACCTTTCCTGATCCCCTTCCCAGGACACAATGGAAATGGTCTGTACCCCCTTCCTGGGTCCCTAGCCATGTTTTGGTTGGGAAATACTGACTTGGAAAAGTACTCTCCTGGGTAACCCTTCATCCAGAATTCTTTCTCTAGGCAAAAGCAGTTATAGAAAATGAAAGAAGCATAAAAAAAAAAAAAAAAAAAAA
>JAQZBX010011329.1:0-19261 GCA_029593785.1 Cabassous unicinctus | reverse complement strand
CCTGCACACTGCACTTGCCTTATACAGACCTTCCTGAGAGGAGTGCTGAAGCTCAAGAAAATCTGTCTTACCACCAGCTGATTACAAAACAAAGAAACATACAGCCCAGGGAATGCATTCTAGAGTTAACATTTAAAATATTAAAATGTACAGTGTGCAATGATAGACAAAGAAACAGGAAATAGTGGCATATCCAAAGGAAGAGGATAAAAATAGAAAGCACCAATGATGAAGATGAGGATGTGAATATACCAAACAAAGCCATTAAAATAGAACTTAGAAATGGTCAAGGAAATGAAGGAAAATACAGAGAAAGAACTAAAAGATATCATAAAAACAACGAATGAGCAATATTAGAGTCTAAGCAAAGAGAGAAAATTTAAAAGGAACCAGAAAGAACTATTGTGGAGTTGAAGACCACAATAATTGAAATGAAAAATACCCAGGGAGGCTTCAAGAGAAGACTAGTGCTGGCAGAAGAAAGAATCAGTGAATTTGAAGAGAAGATGCTTGAAATTAGGCTGAGGAGCAGAAGAAAAAAAGAAATATTACAAAAATAATAATAATAACATAACCTATGGGACACCATCAAGCATGACAATATATGCATTATGGAAGTCCCAGAAGGAGAAGAGAAAAAGGGGCAGAAGATATGTAAAGGAAATGATGACAGAAGACTTCCCAAATTTAGCAAATTATATGAATATATATATCCAAGAAGCTCAGAGAATACCAAACAGGATAAAAATGAAGAAAAATATACCTCATCATATATTGACCACACTGTCAAATGCAAAGGACAAGGAGAGATTCCTGAAAGATGTAAGAGAAAAGCAACATGTTATATACAACGGAGTCCCAATTAGCTTAAGTACCAATTTCTCATCAGAAACCATGGGGGCAAGAAGGCAATGGGTTGAAATACTTAAAGAGCTGAAAGAAAACAACTGCCAGCCAATAATTTCATATCTGGCAAGCCTTTATTTCAAAAAATAAGGGAAAGATTAAGGCATTCTCAGATAAGCAAAAGCTAAGGATAATCATCACCAATAGTCCTGTCCTGCAAGCTATGCTAAAGGGAGTTCTTCAGATTGAAAGGAAAGGACACCAGACAGTGTATCCTAATGGCATAAGAAATAAAGACCTGCACTAGAGGTAACTGTAGCAGTTTGATATTATTTATGAATTCCAAAGATAGATATCGGATTATGTTTGTGAGCTGGTCTGTACCTGGGCATGATTAAATTGTGATGAGGGCTTTGATTGGGCCATATCAGTGGGACATTGAGTCCCTGACCCCTTGGTGGGTGGGGACTCACAGAGAAAACTACATAGCAGAGAAGAGAGTTGGAGTTTTGAGCTGGAGCCCAGAAAGTAAGCACACAGAGAAGCTTGGCCATGAGGCAGAGGCCCTGGGAAGAGAGATGAGCTATTCACCTGATAGTCTACACCTGACCTTGTAGAGAAAACAGAGCAGCTGAGCCCAGAGAGAAACAAGCCCTGGAAGAGAGATGAGACTTATTCCAGCCTGCAGCTGATATTGGAAGAAGCTAGGACCATGGAGCCTTAAGAGGAAGAGGAAGGCTGAATGTTGACAGCCATCTTGCTCCAACACATGGCAACAGACTTTGGTGAGGGAAGTAACTTATGCTTCATGACCTGATTACTGTAAGCTTCTACCCCAAATAAATACTCTTTATAAAAGCCAACAGATTTCTGGTACTTTGCATTAGCACCCCTTTGGCTGACTAATACAGTAAACATTTGGGTAATGATAAATACCAGAATAATTTTAGTGTATCATTTGTTATGTAACTCCATTTCTTACTTACTACAGCTGCTAAAATGCAAATTCACAAAAGGTAATGATAAATCTATGTTTTTACACATAAAATGTACAAAGATATAATGGTATCAAGTTTTAAAAAATGCTAAGAGGTCAGAAGGTTATAGGAAAATATAAAGTTAAGTTGGCAACAAGCCAAATATGATTTATTTATATATTTAGAAAGTTAAATTTTAACCCTGTGGTAACCACAAAGAAACTAGATGGAAAAATATCCAGAGAGAAGTGAGAAGTCACGCAATATGGTACAACACAAAATTCAAATAAGTATAAAAATGGGCATTCACAGAAGTGAGGGACAAAAAGGTGAAAGACTTTAAAAAGCTAAATAGCAAATGGCAGAAGAAAGTCCTGTATTATCAGTAGTGACAGTAAATATAAGTGGATTAATTCTCCAGTCAAAAAACAGAGATTGGCAGAAAGGATAAAAAGCATGACCCTACTATATTCTGTCTGCACCAGACTCACCTTAAATTCAAAGATATAAGTAGGATGAGGGTGAAAGGATGGAAAAAAATATACCATTCAATAGTAACCAAATGGGAGCTGGGATGGCTATACTAATATTGAATAAAATATACTTTAAGTCAAAAACAGTTATTAGGGACAAAGTATATAACAATCATTATATATTGGTAAAAGGTACAACTCAACAGAAAGATGTAACAATGATAAATATATCTGCACCTAACAGCAAAGCCTCAAATTATGTGAAGCAAATACTGTCAGATTTGAAGAGAGATATTGATGGCTTTACAATCATACTAGTACAAACTAATATACTGCTATCAATAATGGATTGAACATCTAGTCAGAAGAATCAATATGGAAGTACAAGACTTGAGTGATATTCTAAACCAACTAGACCTTACAGACATATATAGAACACTACAGCCCCCTCCCCCCACCAAAGAATACATCTTCTCAAGTGCATATGGATCATTCTTCAGGATAGACCATATTTTGGGCCATATAATAAGTCTTAATAAATTAAAAAATATTGAAATCATGCAATGTATATTCCCCAACCACAACAGAATGAAGTTAGAAAGAAATAAGAAAGGGATTAATGGGAAATTCATAAATATGTAGAAATTAAACAACACACTCTCAAACAACCAGGGCATTAGAAAGGAAATTAGAAGCAAAATTAGGAAATATCTTGCGTGAATGAAAATGAAAATACAACATACCAACACTTTCATGGTATGCAGCTCCAAATTGCCAAGAAGGATATTTATCACTCTAAATTATCACATTAAAAAAGAGAGAGACTTAAAATCAGAGACCTAAAATCCAAGCTGGAAGAACTAGAAAAAGAAGAGCAAACAAAGCTATCAGAAGGAAGGCAATAAAAAGGTTAGTATGGAGATAAATGAAATAGAATACAAAAATGAAAAATAGAATCAACTACTCCAAAAGTTGGTTCTTGGTAAACATCAATAAAATTGACAAATCTTTAGTTAGACTATATCTGTTGTTGAAGTGTCATTCAGGATGATTCCCAAGTCCCAAAGAAAAGAGAGAGAGGATACAAACAACAAAAACCAGAAATGAAAAGTGGTGCATTACTTTCAACCCAGTTGAAATAAAAAGAGCTGTAAGTAGATACTATGAACAACTGTATGCCAATAAATTAGATAACCTAGATGAAATGACTAAATTCTTTTTTTGTTTTGTTTTGTTTTTGTTTGTGTGTATGTGTGTGTGTGTGTGTGTTTGGCATTCTAAAATCAGTCATTTATTCTGAAAATTTGTTCCAAGAAAATCTCAAAAGAAATTTTTAAAAAATAATAATTTTATTTTTATTTTTTAAAAGATACTTAGATTACATAATGTTATACAAAAAATATAGGTATTCCCATATGCCCCACTCCCCATACCTCCCACACCCTTGCACATAAACATTCTTCATTAGTGTGGCACATTCATTGCAATTGATAAACACATCTTGGGTCTTTGCCACTGAGCATGGACCATAGTTCACATTGTAGTCTACACTCTCTACCACACAGTTCTGCATTATGTGACAATATAAAATGGCCTATATCTGTCATTGCAGTATCATTCAAGACAATTCTCAAGTCCCGAAAAAGCCCCCCTATTACAACTGTGTTTCCCTCTCCCTGCCCCCAGAGCCTCTAGAAGTCACTACCTCCACATCATCGTTGTAATTTCTTCTAATGCTAGAATCTCAATATGTCTATAGTAGAATACCAGTAAGTCCACTCTAGTCCATAGTTCATTCCCCAATCCTGAGGATCTGGGATGGTGATATCCACTCCACCTATAGTTGAGAGGAGGCTTTGATCCCATACAGCCAATGGATGGGACTCTCTTGCTTGCAGTTGTTGGTTGTCTCATTTCCTTGGTATGGTGGTTGTCAATCCTCACCTCCTTGTTAGTTGTCCTGGGTAAGTCCAATGAACTGGAGAGTAGGTGTTGCATCCCTGCTGAAGTTCCAGGCCCAGCTGGCACATGGACAGCCCAAAGACTCCAGTCTCTTGGACATACACCTACAAACTCCAGCACCAAGTATAGGTTTAAACAGAAGGGAAAGATGAGTCATGTGTAGGGAAGCCATAACTGAGTCCATTTCTGTCACTCTCAGGACCACAAATTCCAAAGTAAGGCCCACTGGCAAGGTACCAAACTCCAGAGCTATCCTCCCTCACCGTAGGATCTGGGTGTCTCCAGAGCCCTTAGGAGCCCCACTATTTCGGGTAGTATCCACTTTGGCAGTCCATGAGATCTTGCTGAGATGTGCATAAGCATTACCTCTGGAATGACCTCCTGACTCACTTTGAGTCTCTTAGCCATATAAACTCATTTGTCTTTACCTTTTCCCCCTTTCATTCAAGGTCTTTTTCCAGTTGCATTGCTATTTGATGCTTGATAATAATCCCTCAGTGCCAGGGAGGCTCATCCTGGGAGTCATGTCCTATACTGGGGGGAAGGTAAAGCATTTGTATGCTGAGTTTGGCTTAGAGAGAGGCCACATTTGAGCAACAAGGAGACCTCTCAGGAGGCAACTCTTAGGCACCCCACAACACTAGGCTAAGTTTCAATTTCAAGAGAAAGTCTCATAAGCATAGTCGTCAATATCAAGGACCCATCAATGGATCATCCTCTTTCGCCAGCCATTGCCCCAGCACTTGGGGGACTGTTGCTGCTCCATTAGAGAATGTGGCAGAGCTCTCCAGGATGGGAGTTCAATATTCTCTCAGTTATTGTGTGAGTCTCCACCCACTGTGACAATGCCCCATGAACATTTGAACATATTTATATACCTTATATGTATGCCCAGGTGAACTTCCTCCAATGTATCCCCCATCATGATACCTGGCACCAATGATCCTCCCCTGCCCCAGTTGTAACCCTTCTGTGATCCAAAGCTTCCTCAAAAATGAAGCCATTAATATAGCCAAATACAATTAATAGGAAAATGGAATAATAATGATAGGCTTAAATATAAGAAATAAAATACATAAAAATTTTTTAAAAAACTAAAAATAAAATTAAGTTAAAAGATTGGGATATTAAAAAATAATGAAAAAAAATTTTTTAACGTTTTGCCTTTCATCACTGTAATATCTGGTGTCCTGTATGAACAGTGGCATTTTATTCCATTTATTCCCCAGTGTCTTACTATTTTTCATTTGGTTTTCAAAGAAGTTCTAGGTCACAGTAAATTCACATATAGAGTACAGGGGACTCTCATATACCGAACATCCTCCCCTTTTCCCCCTTCCCATATTAATAACTTTTTATATGGGGATGGTACCTTTGTTATAACTGATATACAAATAGTGAAACATAGCTACTAAACACAGTCTCAGTGGTTTACATTATGATTTATATTTTAGACTATACACTTTTATAAATTTTGATGATATTTAACATGGCCTGTGTCCATCATTACAAGATCATGTAGAACACTTCCATTGCCCACTATATACCCCCTGTTTGATCTGTTCTATTCCACCTCCCCCTCCTCTCCTGGCCATGGTGACCCCCTGGCTTCATTCCTTGGATGACAAGATTCATAGTTACTTGTAACAACACAGAGCTCTTGACGCACTGCACCACTCAACCTAATAATATCATTACCCTCCTGTTATATCCCTTCAATGCACAACTACACACTTTCATCTTACCATAGATTACGTCAATATGAGTGTTGGCTCACAGCCTTCTCCCTTTCTGTTTCTTGTAAACCTGTCTCCCAGACAATAGCTCTCTGAGTCTGCTCAATTTGCTTAATTCGTATCGATGAGGTCATGTACTGTTCATCCTTCAATGCCTGGCTTGCTTCACTCAACATGAAGTCCTCAAGATTCATCCATTTTATCCCATGTGTTAGCACTGTATTCCTTCTTACAGCTGAGTAATATTTCATTGTATATATGTACCACATTTTGTTTATCCATTCATCTGATGCTGGGCATTTAGATTGATTCCAACTTTTGGCAATAGTGAATACTGCTGCTATGAACATTGGTGTGCATATATCTGTTCATGTCTTTGCTTTCAGTTCTTCTGGGTATATACCCAGCAGTGGAATTGTGGGATCATATGCCAGTTCTATAGTTAGCATTTTGAGGAACCGCCAAACTGTCATCCACAATGGCTGGGCCATTCTACATTCCCACCAGCAGTGGATGAGGGTTCCCATTCCTCCGCATCCTTTCCAACACTTTTAGCCCTCTGTTTTTTTAATAGTCACCAGTCTAATGGGTGTAAGATGTTATCTCATTGTAGTTTTAATTTGCATTTCCCTAATAGCTAGCGATGTTGAGCATCTTTTCATGTGCTTTTTAGCCATTTGTATTTCTTCCTTGGGGAAATGTGTTTTTAAGTCACTTGCCCATTTTTTAAATGGATTGTTTGTCTTTTTATTTTTGAGGTATAGAATTTCTTTATATATCCTGGATATAAGGCTCCTATCAGATATATGGTTACCAAATATTTTCTCCCCTTGGGTAGACTGACTTTTATTTTCTTGATAAGTTCCTTGGAGGTGCAAAAGTTTTAATTTTGAGGAGATCCCATTTATCTATTTTTTTCTTTTGCTGCTTATGATTTTGGTATGAAATTCATGAAACCATTTCTATTACAAGGTCCTGTACATGCTTTTCTACATTATCTTCCAAGTATTTATGGTCTTGGCTCTTAAACTTAGATCTTTGATCCTTCTTGAGTTGATTTTTTTATAAGGTGTGTGATGGTGTACCTCTCTCATACTTTTGGATATGGATATCCAGTTCCCCAAGCACCATTTGTTGAAGAGGCCATTCTCTCCCCACTGAGTGGGCTTGGTGGCCTTGTCGAATATCAGATGACTGTATATGTGAGGATCTATATCAGAACTCTCAATTTGGCTCCATTAGTCAGTATGTCTATCCTTGTGGCAATACCATGCAGTTTTGAACACTGTAGTTTTGTAGTATGTTTTAAAGTCAGTTAATGTGATTCCTCCAATTTCATTTTTCTTTCTCAATATGTCTTTGGCTATTTGGGGCCTCTTATCCTTCCAAATAAATTTTGTAGTTACTTTTTCCAATTCAGTAAAAAATGCTGTGCTGATTTTTATTGGGATTTGCATTAAATCTGTAGATTAGTTTGGGTAGGACAGACATCTTAATGATGTTTAGTCTTCCTATCCTTGAACAGGGAATATTCCTCCATTTATTTAAGACTTCTTTGATTTCCTTTAACAGTGTTGTGTAGTTTTCTGTATATAAATCCTTTACATCTTTACTTAAATTTATTCCTAGGTATTTGATTCTTTTAGTTACTATTATAAATGGTATTTTTTCTTGATTTCCTCCTCAGATTGCTCATTACTGATATACAGAAATGCTTAAGATTTTTGAGCATTGATCTTATAGCCTGCGACTTTACTGAACTCATTTATAAGTTCTAGAAGCTTTTGTAGATTTCTCAGGGCTTTCTATGTATATGATCATGTTGCCTGCAAATAGTGAAATTTTATTTCTTCCTTTCCAATTTGGATGCCTTTTATATCTTTTTCGTGCATCAGCACTTGAGCAAGTACTTCTAACATAATGTTAAATAGGAGCAGTGATAGTGAGTATTCTTGTCTTGTTCCTGATCTTAGAGGGAAAGCTTTTACAATTTCACCATTGAATATGATGTCAGCTGTGGGTTTTTCATATATACCCTTTATCATGTTGAGGAAGTTTTCTTCTATTATCCTTTGCCGTGTTTTTATCAGGAAAGGGTGCTGTATTTTGTTGAATGCTTTTTCTGTGTCTATAGAGATGATCATGTGATTTTTTTCTTTCGCTCTATTTATGTGGTGTATTACATTGATTGATTTTCTTATGTTGAATCATCCTTGCATACCCGGGATGAAACCTACTTGGTCATGGTGTATGATTCATTTGATGTGTTGTTGAATGCAATTAGCAAGTATTTTGTTGAGGATTTTAGCATCTAGATTCATTAAAGAGATTGGTCTGTAATTTTCCTTTCTTGTGGCATCTTTATTTGGCTTTGGTATTAGGGTAATGTTGGCATCATAGAATGAGTTAGGCAATGTTCCTTCTAATTCTACTTTTTGGAAGAGTTTAAGCAGGATTGGTGTTAGTTCCTTCCAGAATATTTGGTAGAATTCACCTGTGAAGCCATCTGGTCCTGGGCTTTTCTTAGTTGGGAGGTTTTTGGTGACTGAGTCTATCTCTTTAATTTAATTGGTCTGTTGAGTTCATCAATTTCTTCTTTCATCAATGTAGGCTGCTTGTGAGTTTCTAGGAATTTGTTCATTTCCTCTACATTATCCTTCTTGTTGGCATATCATTTTTCAAATTATCCTCTTTTGATACTCTTTATTTCTGTGGGGTCAGTGGTGATATCCCCTTCCTCATTTCTTATTTTGTGTATTTGTGTCTTCTCTCCTTTTTTCTTTCTTAGTCTGGCTAAGGGTTTGTCAATTTTATTGATCTTCTCAAAGAACCAGCTTTTGGTTTTAGTTTTTCTAGTGCTTTCTTATTTTCTATTTCATTTAGTTCTGCTCTAATCTTTGTTATTTCCTTCTTTCTACTTCCTTTAGGGTTATTTTGTTGTTCCTTTTGTAATTCCTCCATGTGTGCAGATAGTTCTTTGATTTTAGTTTTTTCTTCTTTTTTGATATATGCATTTATGGCTATGAATTTCCCTATCAGCACAACTTTGACTACATCCCAAAGGTTTTGATATGTTGTGTTGTCATTTTCATTCATTTCAAGGTAGTCTCAGATTTCCTTGGTGATTTCTTTCTTGACCCACAGTTTGTCTAAGAGTGTGTTGTTTAATTTCCATATCTTTGTGCCTAAACTGGTTCTTTGGCCCTTATCAATTTCCAATTTCATTCCATTGTGGTCAGAGAAGTTACTTTGTATAATCTCAATCTTTCTGAATTCATTGAGATTTTTTCTGTGGCCTAGCATGTGGTCTATATTGAAGTATGATCCATGTGCACTCGAGAAGAATGTATATCCTTTGTATTTGGGTGTAGTGTTTTGTAAAGGTCTATTAGATCCAGTACCTCTAATGTATTAATCAAAGTCTTTGTTTCTTTATTGATTCTCTGTCAAGATGGTCTGTCTAATGGTGATAATGGTATATTAAAGTCCCCCACTAAAATTGTAGAGGCACCTATTTCTCCACTTAGTTTTTGCAGTGTTTGCTTCATGTATTTTTGTGGCGCCCTTGTTAGGTGCATAATATTTATGATTGTTCTTTCTTCTTGAAAGATTATCCCTTTCACTAATAAATAGTGTCCATCTTTGTCTTGTACAATAGTTTTGCATTTAAAGTCTACTTTGTCCGATTTTAGTCTAGCTACTCCCATCATTTTTTGTTTATAGCTTGCTAATAAGATTGCTTTCCAGCCATTCACTTTCAGCCTCCTTGAATCCCTGGGTCTAAGGTGGGTGTCTTGTATATAACATGTAGATGGATCATATTTCCTTATTGATTCCACCAATCTATGCCTCTTGACTGGTGAGTTTAATCATTAACATTCAGTGTTATTGCTCTCAAGGAATTACTTACATTAGCCATATTTTCTTTGGGTTTATATATGTCATATGTTGTTTTTATTTCTCTTCTTATCTTTTTAGTTCTTCTTACACACTCCTCAACTCTCTCATGTTTCTTCCTTTCAACCTGCAGAACTCCCTTCAGTGTTTCTTGAAGGGCAGGTTTCTTATTGGCATACTCTCTTAATTTGTTTATCCTTGAATATTTTTAACTCTCCATCATTTTTGAATGCCATCTCTGCTGGATAGAGAATTCTTGGCTTGAAGTTCTTTTTCTTTTAGTACATTAGCTATGTCATACCACTGCCTTCTTGCCTCCATGGTTTCAGATGAGAAATCAGCACTTAATCGTATTGAGTATCCCTTGAATGTGATGATTCTCTTTTCTTTTGCTGCTTTCTGTATTTTCTCTTTGTCTTGAGCATTGGACAGTTTGATGAGTATATGACTTGGAGTAGGCCTGTTGGGATTTATACTCTTTGGGGTGCACTGTGCTTCCTGGACATGTACATCCATCACCCTCAATAAGGTTGGGAAGTTTTCAGCAATTATTTCTTCCAACTCTCCTCTGTCCTCTTTCCCTTCTCTTCTCCCTCTGGGATGACTACAATGCATATATTTGTGTATTTTGTGTTGTCATTCAAATTCCTAAGTCCCTGATGGATTTTTTCTATCTTTTTATCTACCTGTTCTACTGTCTGTTTGATTTCAGATGTACTGTCCTCCACATCACTAATTCTTTCCTCTGCTTGTTCAAATCTACTGTTATGTGCTTCCAGTGTCGTTTTGATTTCTTGGATTGTGCCATTCATCACCATCATATCCGTTATCTTTTTATGCATGTTTACAGTTTCTTCAGTATGTTCTCCCAGTGTTTTCTTAATATCCTTCTTGTCTTCCTTCACTTCATTAAGTTGGTTCATGATATTTGTTTGGATAGCTGTGATTAGTAGTTCAATGTTCTCCTCTTCCTGGTTTTTAGTTTGTTCATTGAACTGGGCCATGTCTTCCTCTTTCTTAGTATGGTTTGCAATTTTTTGTTGCTCTCTGGGTTTTTTTTCTTTATCTTGATGGGTTTATTCAGTTGATTAGCTTCTCTCTTTACTCTATGGTTTTATTTAATTGCTGTTTTTGTGTATGTGTTAAGTTTTTTCTTTGACACTTTGTTCTTCTTATTTTATTTCATTGCTGTTGTTTTTGTTCCCTTGAAGAAAAAAAAAAGGGCCAGAGAAAGTGAAAGAGGTAAGAAAAGTAGAAGGATAATAATAAAAATAGCAATCATTAGAATCGGTACCATATAAGACCTTGGAAAATGAATATTTAACTCATGTAAGCAGTGTAGAGTAATAGGAATAAAAAAGTGGGGTACCAACAATGAAATGGGAAACCAAATAAGCAAAAATATATAGAATGAATTAAAAGGCCACAATGATGAAGAGAGAGAGAAAGGGAAAAGAAAAGACAAAAGAAAAAAGTTAATGAAAGAAAACAGGATAGATGAGATAGAAATACAAAACCAGAAAAACTGAGGACTAAACAAAGAGATGTGGAATGTAAGAACAGCAATAGAAAGCAGAAGATAGAATGATGAAGGAAGGAAAATAGATATCATTGATAGACAAACTCGGTATACACAGAAAACCAGAAATCAAGGAAGAGGAAACACATCAGCCAAGAATCAAGCCAGCAGCACCTTGAGGAATTTATCTCTTTGTCCACCTCTCTCCAGATCGATGCCCTGAAGCCTCCTACTCTGTGGGTTCCCAAAACAGCTCACTTGGGCAGGATCTTGCCCCACTCAGCCATTTTTTGTGAGAGAGATCTACCTATGTTCCCTTGAAAAGAATAAAAATTAGGACCAGAGAAAAGGAAAGAGATAGGAAGACAAAAAGAATAATAGTAATGGTAATAGTGAAAGGTAGGAGGAACTATACAAGACCTAGGAAATTGATAAATTAACACGAGTAAGACACACAGAGGAATAAGATTAGAAAAGTGGGATAGAAACAATGAAACAAAAAACAGAAAAGAGAAAAAAAATAGAATTAATTAAAAGGCTGGAATGGTGAGAAGAGGGGAAAAGAAAAGAGAAAAGAGATAAAGAAAAAAGTAAAAAAGAGAAAGTATACAAAGAAAAAAGGAGAGAGGGAGAAATACAAACAAGAAAAATTGGAGACCAAATAAAAGAGGTGGAATGAAAGAACAACATCGGAAAACAAAAGATATAAAAATGAAGGAGTGAAAAGAAATAGCATAGATAGAATAGATCAATAACCAAAAGAAAGAAAGAAAAAAAAAAACTAACAGAGAAAGAAAGGGAGGGGACACAAAACAAGCAAGAAACAAGACAGCAGCAACTTGTTTTTTGTTTTTTGTTTAAAAAAAGGAGACAGAAGAAAACAAACACACAAACACGGAAAAACAGCTTTCTCTCTTAGACCCCTAAGGATCTTCTTAGGCTGCTGGTGTTCCTCAATCCCTCACCCTGAAGCCTGCCCTTTGCAGGTTTTGAACTGGGTTTTAGTGAGTAAAGTAAGGGAAATAAAAGAAAATGAACCTTTTTTAAAAAAAATAAGATATCCAAGTAAAGCTAATACAAAGAAAATGTTTAAATGTTCCCTGTCATAAAGTTTCAGCTGGATGCCTGATAACCTATGAATCACTTCTCAAGGAATAGCCAGGAATCAAACCAGGAACCTCATATATTCTAGGCAGGAATTCCTCCACTGAGTTATTCTGAGCCCTTGGTTTGATTTGCCTTTCAGAAGGCTATCCACCCCTTTTCCCTAGGGCAGGTTACATCCCCTGCAGCAGTCATCTGGAGTGGTGCTGATCGCTGCCTGTCTCTGCCTCCTCACTGATGTAATTCCTCTCTTTACCTAGTTGGACGGGTGTGACTGCCAGCCTGAGGCGATTCCCCTCCCCTCTCCCTGTTGAGTTGGGGTCCCTTCCAATATTCAAGGGGGGCCCAGCTGGCTAAACTCACTGCAAAAAAATCACTCTCCACTCTCCCAGACCCCTCTTCCTCACAGGGAATCTGCCATCACATACTGGTTTGGAGAAGGGGCCTAGGGTCTCCATCTAGTCTATCCACCCTGAAGGCCAGGTATGTGTGCCCCTTCTAGGCACTGAGGTAAGCAACCCACAATTTTTCCTTGCTTCTCTATTTGTCCAGTACCCTCCTAGATGACACAGAGCACCTTCCTGTGGAGGTAGATGTCTGCTTTGCTCTCAGATACAATTTGCCAGGAGTTTTACCCTCACTTAATATCTCAGGGGTGGGGGAGGGGAGCCCCTCCTGGCAGCTTGGAGGTTTAATAACTCACAATTACTTGTTTTGTCTTCTTCATGTCTCTGACCCTTACTCTTTTGGGTGTTGGTAAGCAGTGTCCCGGTTTGCTGTGCCCCAAAGCAGGTTCCCAAGGCAGCCTCTGGCTTTTTCTTTGTTGTTTTAGTGAGAGCTAAGCTTTATATGTCTAACCCATTAGCCATGTTCCCACAATCCCTTGAATAAATTCTTAAAAACACACAAACTACCTACATTGACTCAAGAAGAAATAGAAGAGCTCATAAAAGCAATTACTAGTAAAGAGGTTGAATTAGTAATCAAAAACTTCCCAACAAAGAAAATGCCAGGACCAGGTATATTCACAGTGAAATTCTAGAGAACATTCCAAGAAGACTTAAGTCCAATTCTGCTCAAACTCTTCCAAACAATTGAAGAGAAAGTAACACTCCTAACCCATTCTACAAGGCTATCATCACCTTCATACAAAAGCCATATAAACATATCACAAAAAGGAAACTCCAGACCAATATCTTTTATTAATACAGATGCAAAAATCCTCAATAAAATACTAGCACACTGAATCCAACAATGTATTAAAAAAATTATGCACCATGATTAAGTGGGATTTATCCCTGGTATGCAAGGTTGGTTCAACATAAGAAAATCAATTAATATAATACACCAAATTTACAGAATGAAGAAAAAAAAATCACATGATTATCTTGATGCAGAAAAAGCATTTGACAAAATACAGAATGCTTTCTTGATTGAAAAACAAACAAACACTATAAACACTAGGAATAGAAGGGAACTCCTCAATAGGATAAAGGGCGTATATGAAAAACCCACAGTTAACATCCATGGTGAAAGACTGAAAGCTATCCTTCAAAGATCAGGAGCATAACAAGGATGCCCAGTGTTTTTCAACATTGTACTGGAAGTTCTAGCCAGAGCAATCAGACAAGAAAAGGAAATAAAAGGCACCCAAATTGGAAAGGAAGAAGTAAAACTTTCACTATTCACAAAGGATATGATCCTATACCTAGGAAGTCCCCCAAAAAATTTACAACAAAACTACTAGAACTAATAAATGAGTTCAGCAGAGTGGCAGGATACAAGATTAATATGCACAAATCAGTAATGTTTCTATACACTAATAATGAGCAATCTGAGGAGAAAGCTTCCTTTTATTCCTATCTTTTTGAGTGTTTTTATCAAGAAATGATGCTGTATTTTGTCAAATGCATTTTCTGCATCAATGGAGAGGACCATGTGCTTTTTCTTCTTCAATTTATTAACGTGGTTTATTACACTAATTGATTTTCTTGTGTTGAAAACACTTGCATACCTGGTATAAATCCCACTTGATCATGATGAATAATTCTTTTAATGTGCTTTTGCATTTGATTTGCAAGTATTTTGTTGAGGAGTATTGCATCGATATTCATTAGAGATATTGGTCTGAAATTTTCTTCTTTCATAGTATCTTTATCTGGCTTTGTTATTAGAGTGATGTTGCCTAAATCAGAGGAGTTCAGTAGCATTCTTTCATATTCAATTTTTTGGAAGAGCCTGAGCAAGATTGGTATTAGATCTTCTTTGAATTATTGGTAGAATTCACCTGTGAAGCCATTTGGTCATGAGCATTTCATCTTTGGGAGGTTTTTGATTACTGTTTCAATCTTTTTTACTTGTGATTTGTATGTTGAGTTCTTCTATTTCTTCTAGGGTAAGTGTAGGTTGTTTGTGTGTTTCTAGAAATTTTTCCATCTCATCTATGTTGTCTAATTTTTTGGTGTGCATTTGTTCATTGTATTCTCTTATGATCTCTCTTATTTCTGTGGCATCAGTGGTAATGTCCCCATCTCATTTATAACTTTATTTCTTCTCTCTTTTTTTCTTTGTCAGTCTAGACAAAAATTTGTCGAATTTGTTCACCTTCTCAAAGAAAAACTTTTGGTTTTGTTGATTCTATATTTTTCAATATTATTTATTTCTTCTTTGATCTTTATTATTTCTTTCCTTTGACTTGGTTTGGGATTATATAGCTGTGCTTTTTCTAGTTCCTCAAGGTGTGCAAGAAGGTCTTCAATTTTAGCTCTTTCTTCTTTTTAATGTAAATATTTCCTTTTCAGTGTCCTATAGGTTTTGATATGTTGTGTTCTTGTGTTCACTGACCTCAAGATATTTACTGATTTCTCTTGCAATTTCTTCTTTGACCCACTGATTATTTAAGAGTGTGTTGTTAATCTCCATATATTTATTAATTTTCCCTTTTTACATCCATTATAGATTTCCAGAGTCTTTCCATTATGATCAGAGAAAGTGTTTTGTATAATTTCAATCTTTTTAAAATTTTTGAGACCTATCTTGTGACCCCAACATATGGTCTATCCTGGAGAAGGATCCATGAGCTCCTGAAAAGAATGTATATCCTGGTGTTTTGGGGTGTAATGCTCTATAAATGTTTGTTTGGTCTAGTTCAAATATCATATTATTCAAGCTGTTTCTTTATTCATACTCTGCCCAGATATTCTATCCAATATTGATAGTGGGGTATTGCAGTCTCCAACTTTTATTATAAGGGCGTCTATTTCTCTATTCAGTTTTGCCTGTGTGTGCCTCATTTATCTTAGGGCACCCAGGTTAGGTATATAAATATTTATTATAGTTATTACTTCTTGGTGAATTTCCCCTTTTATTAATATATAATGACTTTCTTCTTATAACAGTTTTGCATTTAAAATATATTTTATCCAATATTAGTGTTGGTACTCCAGACCTTTTTTTGGTTACTATTTGTGCGGAATATTGTTTTCCAACCTTTCACTTTCAACCTGTCTATGTCCTTATGTCTGACATGAGTCTCTTGTAGACAGCATATAGGTGGCTCATATTTTTAATCCATTCTATCAGTCTATGTCATTTGATTAGGGAGTTCGAGCCATTAGCATTCAATGTTATTACTGTAAAGGCATTATTTACTTCATCCATTTTATCCTTTGACTTTCCATTGTCATATTACTATTGTCTGTATTTTACCCTTTTATTTACCTTCCCTAATAATCTTCATTCTACACTCTTCTCCATGTCTCTTGCCCCTGTTTTTTCCTTTCAGCTTGAAGTACTCCCTTTAGTATCTCTTATAATTCTGGCCTTTTGGCAACATGCTTTCTCAGTTTTTAAAACTGACTTTAAAACTCCACTCATTTTTGAAGGACAGTTTTACTGGATATGAAATTCTTCACTGGAAGTTTTTCTCTTTCAGTAACTTAAGTACCTCATACCATTGCCTTCTTGCCTCCATGGTTTCTTATGAGAAACCTTAATCTTATTGAGGTTGCCTTGTATGTGATCCTTTGCTTTTCTCTTGCTGCTTTCAGAAGACTCTCTTTATCTCTGATATTTGTCATTCTGAACAGTAGGTATCTTGGAGTAGGTCTATTTGGATATTCTGTTTGGTGTGTGTTTTCCTTCTTGGATATTGATATTCATGCTTTCGTAAGGATTGTGAAGTTTTTGGTCATTATTTCCTCAAATATTCTTTCTGTCTATTTACCATTCTCTTCCCCTTCTGGGACACCAATAATGTATATGCTTGTGTGTTTCATGTTGTCATTCAATTCCCTGAGACTCTGTTCCATTTTTTTGCATTCTTTTGAATTTATCAAAGGCTAATGTGCCTCTAATATACTTGTAATCTCATCCAATATGTCTTTCATTCCCATAAGCTTTGTTACTTTTCTTTGCAGGCTTTCAAATAGTTCCTTAATCTCACCCAGTGTCTTCTTAATTCCTTTATCTCTTTAGTCATATTTTCCTTCAATGCTTTGAATAGATTTAGGAGATTTGTGTCATTTCATTGATTAGTTGTTTTAAATCCTGAATTCCTCAGGATATTTGGTTTGTTCCTTTGGTTGAGCCATCTATTCCTGTTTCCTAGTATGTCTTGTAATTTTTCACTTATGTCTAGGCTTCAGAATATGTTGATGAATTTACTCTGACAATCAGTTTCTCTCTCTTGCCTAGTTTTTTTTTTGTTTGTTTCCATGGCTCTTCTTTGATTTTTGATTCAACTTCTTCTGAGTCTTTAAAATTGCCCAGCTTAAGTTATCAAAATTGGGCCAGGGATTCACTAATGGGGTGCAGATTTTCTCCCAGGAGTTTGGGTTAAGAGAAACCTAAAGGTAGTTTTTCTCCTTGCAGTTTCCCATCTGCCCAACAGATGGCACTTGTCACTGGACCTTTCCATGGAAATGTTCTTTGAACCTCTGCTTGCCCTTGTTTCTGCTCTGGGCAGAACCAAAATTTAAAGCAGGCTCTCCTGGCTAAATTCACTGAAGAGAAGCCAATTTCCTCCCTTTTCCCAGGGAAGAAGATGTCTGTTCCCTTCTCAGTTGACTGCAGTGGACCACAGGTTTTATCCATGCTGCATGCCTTGAGGGTGGGGGATGGGTGTCATTCCTGGCTGCTCAGGGGTTTAGTAACTCATGGTTGTTGTTTTTTGTTCTTCATTTTTCTTTCCCTCACCCTCCTGGGCATTGTGCAACATTGTCCTGGTCTGCTGACCCCCATAGAGATTCCTCAGACAGCTTTTGTTCCTTTCTCCATTGCTTGGTAAGAGAGTTGAGCCAAGCCTGTCCACTCCAACACCATCTTCCTGGAACTCTCTCTAATGTATTTTTTTTAACAAATCAATTTTATTGATACATATTAATAAACATATAATTCATCCAAAAAGTGTATAATCAGTGGTATTTGCTATAATCACATAGTTGTACGTTCATCACTTCAGTCATTATTAGAGCATTTTCATTATTTCAATAATACTAATAAACAAAAAACAGACAAACAAACAAGAAAATTCCTCACCTCTCAATCTCTCTATGCTTCCCCCACTGTACATAGCTGCTGTTTCTGGCTATTCTATCCAAAGTGTATAATCAATGGCTTTTAGTTTAATCACAATGTTGTACATTCATCATCTCAAAAATTTTAAAAGAATTTCATTACTCCAAACACAAGGACTCCACACCCATTAGCATTCCTTCCTTAAACCTACATAACCACTAATCTACTTTCATCTTTATAAATTGATTTATATTTACATTTTATATAAATGGAATTATACAATATGTAGTACTTTGTGTCTGGGCTTCTTCACTTAGTATAATGTTTTTTTTTTTTGTTTGTTTGTTTGTTTGGTCCAACATTAACATTTTGTACTATTAACTTATATTTGTTCAGCTTCAAAGTAAAATGGTCTTATATATGCAATTCTACCCATATTCGTATTTCACATAATATGTTTATAATTCACATAATGTATTTAGTTCCTAATAGGGCAGTCATACAGTATTTGTCCTTTTGTGTCTTGGCTTGCTTCACTCAACATAATATCCTCCACGTTCATCCATGTTGTCATATGTTTCATGACTTCATTTCTTCTTACCGCTGCATAATATTCCATTGTATGTATATTCCACAATTTGTTTATCCAGTCACCAGTTAATGGACACCTGGGTTGTTTCCAACTTTTGGCTATCGTGAATAATGCTGCTATGAACATTAGTGTGCAGATATGCTCATGTCACTGCTCTCAGTTCTTCTGGGTATATACCTAGCAATGGTATTGCCGGGCCCATTGCTAGTCTATATTCAACTTCCTTAGAAACTGCCAAACAGTCCTCCACAGTGGCTGTACCATTCTACATTCCCACCAATAGTGAATAAGCATTCTTATCTCTTCACATCCTCTCCAACATTTACATTTTTCCAACTTTTTAATAGCAGCCAGTCTAATAGGTGTGAAATGATATCCCATTGTAGTTCTGATTTACATTTCCCTAATCACTAGTGATGTTGAACAGTTTTTCTTGTGTTTCTTCACCATTTGTATTTCTTCTTTGGACAGTTGTTTTTTCAAGTCTTTTGTCCATTTTTTAATCAGATACTTTGTCTTTTTATTTTTGAGTTGTATGATCTCCTTATATATCATGGATATTAAACCCTTATCAGATATATGATTGCCAAATATTTTCTCCCATTGAGTTGGCTGCCTTTTCACCCTCTTGACAAAGT
>JAQZBX010011328.1:8050-43025 GCA_029593785.1 Cabassous unicinctus | reverse complement strand
CAACTCTCTGAGCCCCTGCTCAAATTTTTCCATTCTTTACTCTCTTCAATTTTAGCTGTTCTGTCTTTGGTATTACTTATTCTTTCTTTTTCTTTTTTTTTTTAAAGATTTATTTATTTACTTGATCCATTTTAAACCCCCCTTCCCCATTTTGCTGTTTTGTGTCCATTCGCTGGGCAATTCTCTGTGTCTGTTTCATCTCTTCTCATCCTCCTCCTCCAGTCTTCACCAGGATTCGATCCTGAAGACCTCCGATGTAGGAGAGAGGTGTTCTGCCATCTGCGCCACCTCGGCTCCTGGTTTTCAGAGCTTTTGGAGCATCTCATCTTGTCTCTCTCCTTTTTACTTCATCATCTTGCTGCATGGCTCCCGGGGCCCGGCGGCTCACTGGCACACAGAGCCTGGCAGCCCATGCGCCTTCTATATATATATATTTTTATTTTACCAGGAGGTCCCGGGGATCGAACCCAGGTCCCTCCATATGGCAGACGGACGCCCAACCATTTGAGCCACATCCGCCCCCACTTATTCTTTCTTCTATAATTTCGAGTCTGCTGTTGAATGCCTCAAATGTGTTTTGTTTTGTTTTTTTTTACTGGGATGTCCTGGGGATCGAACCCAGGTCCCTCCATATGGGAGACGGATGCCCAACCATTTGAGCCACCTCCACCCTCTCAAATGTGTTTTTGATCTCATCTATTGTGTCTTTCATTCCCATGAGCTCTGTTACTTTTCTGTTCAGGATTTCAAATTCTTCTTTGTGCTTGCTCAATGTCTTCTTGATGCCATTTATCTCTTTAACCACATTGTTTTTCAACTCATTAATTTGATTTTGGAAATTTGTGCACATCTTGCTGGTTAGTTCTCTCAAATTCTGCATCTCTTCTTGGGCTTTGCTATATCCTTTTCTTGCGCCATGTCTTCTATTTTCTTAGTATGTCTCATAATTTTTTGCTGATATCTAGGCATCTGATTAGGATGTAGTTTACTCAGATGCTCAATTTCTTTCTCTTTTGTCAGGATTTAGTGGCAGGGGCTGTGTGTTACCTCTGCTCTTTGATTCTTGGCTTGACCTGGATTATTAAGATTGTCCTGCTGGTTGTTCAAAACTGGGCACTGGACCCAGTAATTGGTTGTAAAGTCGGTTCCTAGGGCCTTGGGGAGGGAGGCTATAGAGACCAGAAAAAGCATCTCCTACTTTTAAAAAATTTTATTGCATGAACTTCCTTGGTCTGCCAGCAGATGGCGCTCTCTGGCACCTCTCAGTTCAATGCCTGGTTGGTGTGTATTTGTTGCAACACAGACCTGATCATTGTGATGGAGCTTCCTATCTGGAGGCCATGAGCCTTGTAATTCAAACTTTCTCTGAGACAGTTCTCCTGCCTTCTCTGGCAGCCCCCTCACTTTTCCTGGCTTGGAAATATTTCCACTCCTCTCTGAGTCCTCAACAATCAGTCCCTGTTAGTAGAGGAGGTGATTGGAAGGGTTGTATATCTTTAGCCCCTTGTCAGCTCCCAAGGCAAACAATTGTGCAGCCCTACCCAATCTGGAAGGACTCCTGGGACATAGCAGGCCAAATTTGTGAGTCAAAAGCTGACTCAGCCTTAAGTTGTGTCCCTCTCTCCCTTCTTTCCTGGGCGTCCTCAATAATTAGTCCCAGCTGAAAGAGAGGAAGATTGTGAGGTTTGGATTTCTATAGTCCTTTGCCAGCTCCCAGGGCAAACCACCGTATGGTCCCCCCTGGCCTGGAAGGGCTTCTGGGACACAGCAGACCAAATTTGTGGATCAGAAGCTGAGTCAGCCTTATGCTGTGTCCCCCTCCCTCCCCTTTCCTGGGGTGGTAGATCACTGAAGCCCCCTTTGTCTGGAGTCACAGGCCCAGAGGCCCAAGAATTTTAAAGTGTCTTTACTGTGGGGGATGGTGCTGACAGCAGCAGCCACTGGTTTCAACTCACAGTTCTGTGGTCACAATTTCTCTCCTTTGTCCCTCTCTCCTTTGGGTGGTGTCCAGCCTTCATCTGGTGTCCTAAACCCTAGAAGACCTTTTCTAGGCTGTTTCAGCCTGCCCTCTAGCTATTTTTCTGGAGGAGAAGAGAGTCCCATGTCTTTCTAGTCTGCCATTGTCCCAGAAGTCCCTGCCCTTCTTTAAAATCTGGAAAATTTCTAACATACAAAAGGAGAGAGAATGGTGTTAAGAACCCCATGATCCTACCACCCAACTTAGACAATTAGTAAGCCAGGGCTAATCTTATTTCATCATTAACCCCTCCCTGGATTATTCTGAGGCAAAATTGATCATTATTTTTATTCATAAATACCTTAGTATATCCTTTAAGCCCCTTTCAATCTCTAGGTACCTCCTTCTCATGATTTATTTGTTGAAGAAGCTGGGTCATTTATCTCATAGAATTTCCCACAGTCTGAATTTTGGTGATTACATCCAGTGGTATCACATAACATGTTCCCCTGTCCTCTGCATTGTCTGTAGACTTGTAGTTGGATCTGGAGTAGTTGATGAGATTTAGGTTTTATCTGGCTGTTTGTCTTTTGGCAGTCAATAACCAAAGACCAGAACCATTAATTCATTAAGGATTGCAAAAATGGTGTTATTTTAATATTTTCATTTCTTTTGTGTTTAATAGTTAGAATACATCCAAAAAAGAGGCTTTCCCTAATCACTTATGTGGTTAACCTCAGGTATACTTAACACAGGGAAGGTAAGATAATTACTTTGTCCTCTTTTAAAAAATCAATTTTCAAAATAATGAGTGGCTCCCTAGCATCCAGCATGGAAGTGGTTGTAACTCAGTGGTTGAGCACCAGCAAAGGTGACTTTATTTTAAAAATATGGAGCTGATGTGGATTAGTGGTTGAGTGCCATCTTCCCAAATATGAGGTCCCGTGTTCAATACCCAGCTCTGGTACCTAAACAAACAAACAAACAAACAAAAAAAAAACACACATTGTTTTAAAAAATATATCATTATGAGGTCATGGCTGCAAACATATTTGATGAGTTTTAATCCATTGCAGTTATAATTCTAATGCTCACTTTGTCCTGTCTTTGGTCAATTTTTAAATTGGCTCCTGAGTCTTTTCTTATATTACCCTATTGTCTTTCATAGATTCTTTATTAACTGGTGTGAAATATGATGTTCCATGCTCACCTTGTAAATTTCCTTCCCAGGTCCCCAGATGTGGAATCAGCCATTTCTCTGAGGAGCCTTGGTCCCTTTTAGTAAATGGCATTTAGAGATCATGCTCTGGATGCAAGGAGTGCTTGCTCCTGAATTGGTGATCATCTCTGGAAATAATTTTTTTTTGCGAGAAAGTACTTCCTGAGTTGATATTATTCAAATTTAGGGCTAAAGGTTTTCTACTTAACTTTATTGATCTTACATCTATATCTCCTTTCTCCCACATCATTGCTTTATCCCACAATACTTACACAACAATCTTAGAATAACAATACCAACACTACCACATTTCATATTTTGTTACTTAAAACAGTTTAAGATTTTTGCAAGTTTTGTTTTTTGGTCTTTAGGAGATATCCCACTATGGAGTGCAGTCAAATTCCTGAGTTTTAAGATCATTTGAAAAAGTTCCTCTTTGTGTAGTCATGGTGCCAACTTGATAAACAAATTCATTTATTTCATTTTTTCAAATCTAATTTTGCTTTATGATTTTAAAAAATATTTGCAAGCCTCCAAAATAAAATCTACAAAACAAGATATATATAGAAAAATCTAGCTTCTATCTCAGTCCTCTCTGTTACCTCTCTCCTCCTATAATTAACCTTTTCTTTATTTTTATGATCTATCCTTGAAATATAACTAAATATGCATATATATTAATATATTCCCCTTTTTAGATAAATGATAACATACTTTAATAATTTTCTTCACCTTAATTTTTACACATAATGATATATCCTGGTAATCACTCCATAGCAATACAGAAATAACTCTTCATTTCCTTTCACAGCTGTGTAGTATTCTACTGTGTGACTGTCCATAGTATATTTACCCAGTCCTCTGCTAATGGACGTTGGGGTTACTTCTAGTCTTTTGTTGCTACAGTTAGTGCTGTGATGAATAGCCTTCGGTATATTAATTAATTTTAGAATATTAACTGTATATCTTTAGGGTGGATTCCTGGAAGGGAAATTTCTAAGCTAAAGGGTAAATGAATGTGCAAAATTGCTAGTCATTGCCAAATTACCCAGGAAACTTATATCTAATGTGTAACAAATTACATCTGTGACAATACAGGATGTGGAGGGAGGAAAATGAGACCTCCCTGAAGGGATGCCGTCAGCCTCCTGCACAAGGAGCACACCTTGATGGATGGTTTGAGCCTGCAGCTCCTGTTGCCACAGCCTTCTTCACCAGCTTGATGGAAGCAAGGTTGAGGACATGAGAGCAGGTCAGGCTAAAGCAAAGTCACCCTCATAAACCGAAACGTGTGAGATAACATCACAACTTAGCACTATCAAAATTCAGTTAACTCAGTCTCTGAGTGGCGTGAAGAGGACAACTCTCGGCGGAGCTGGCCACTTCCCTTAACTAGAGAGCTAGCAGTCAATACTTCTCTCGGAACAGCTCTGCTTCAGCCTCTAATAACATCAAAGTATTCATGGAGAGGTCCCGGCCAGTTGGAGAGCAAGCAGCTTTTGTTCCTGACCGTCTCCCTTCAGCAAGAGCATGCCTCCAGCTGCATAGTATCAGATCTGCCCATTCAGAAGCAATCCCTGTCCCTCAAGATTGATGATGGCACCATCTCTGATCTGCTCCACCAGACCATGCCACTGTCTGCCTTGGGTTGTCACCGTGTGTGGAGAGACCTTGTTTGGCATGCGAGGCTGTAAGTTTTTTGACGATGGGGATCTCCTCTATATCACCACTGTGCTCCTAAAGCAATATGGGGTAGTATTCAAAAATTCAAAAGCAATATGGGATAGCAGTTAGGAATTTGGACTTTGGGACAAAATTGCCTGGATTTTTAAAATGCCAGTTCTGTCACTTGCCATCCCTGGTACTGACACTCAACAGTTGGGGGTGCTAGAGCAGGTCACATCACTCCTCAGCTCAAAGCATGGACCCACTTCTGAGGCTTTGTGGTCACAGAAGCATAGCTGTGACATGAAGCCCTTTGTAGAGTACAAAGTCAAACACAGTTATTGTTATTATTATAGTAGGCACTTAATATATTTTTAACAAATGATTGAACAGATGATAATCTGAAAAAAAAAGTACGGTGGGGATAAATGTTCCAGGAATTTAAATGGGGGCTGGGGGTGGGGACTACTGAAGAAGTGGGTTGGAAGATGGGAGAATTTGGGTATGTCCACATATGGGAGTGGGGAAAATTTTCCAGGAAAAGGAAGAAGTGCACCAGCATTACATCAGCAAGGAGCACCATTCATTTGCAGAAACATCCTCCTTAGAGAGTCCCATCAGGAAGTAGTGAGAAACAGGGTCCAAAGGTAACCAAAAGATAGTTAACATTGATTGAGTGTCACTTTGTGCTGAGCACTGAGCTAAGTGCTTTGCCTGGGTGACCACTTTAAACCTCACTACAGCCACAAGGGATGGTTGCTATTATCATCCTCAACTGATAGATGAGGAAACAGAGACACAGGGAGGTTAATTAACTTACCTAAAGGCTAATGAGAGCCAAACCATGCAGCACCTTGAATACCCTGAACTCCCACAGGTGGAGGGGAGCCATTGAAAGTTCTTGAGTAGAGTAGTGACAAGGTGATATTGGTGTTTCAGAAAAAAAGCAATATGGTGTCATAGTTAGGACTTTGAGACCGAACTGCCAGGGTTTTAAAAATCCCGGTTCTGCTGTTTCTTCACTTGCGCTCTTAGACATATCACTTAATTACTCTGTGCCTTAGTTATCTTATCTATAAAATAAATAAAGGCATCCAGTTTATAGGGTTTCTTATCTATAAAATAAATAAAGGCATCCAGCTTATATAGGGCTTTTATGAGGAGTAAAGGAGATAATACATGTATAGCAGTAGGAACACTGAGGGACACATCAGTAAACAACAAACATTCACTATTATCAATATGTGGCTACCTGCCAGGTGCACTGGAGAGAGGTCAGAGGGCTGGGAGGCTGGCAGGCGGCGTGTGCCAAAGCAGCCCTGCCTAAGGTGGTGGCAACTGGATTAGAAAGGTTAATAACTTTAAAGGATGATTCAATGGGACTCAGTGACTGGAAATGTGGGATAAAGAAGAATAGTTGATAAGACCTTCAGATTCCTAGTCTCATGAACTAGGAGGAAAGGGGGCTTCCAAGGGAAATAGGAAAACTAGGAGAGGTGCTAGGTTTTTGGACATGCTGAGATTGAGTTATTGGTGGGACATCATGCAGTTGGGGGAGCCAGGCACAGGTGAAGTGAATGTTCAGGCCTGGAATTAGACTTGGGAATCAGTACCTAGAAGGCAGGGGGTGGGGTGGGGTCAAGAGGACCGAAGGGTCTGCCACCAGCTGGCTGTGTCACTTTGGCAAAAGCCTTCTTTCTTCTCTGGGTCTCAGTTTTCCCTCCAGTAAAATAAAACTTTTGCACTTGAGATCTCAAAGTTGTCTCCCAACTCAGATCCAGTTTCACCTGGGTGACTTTATAGCACCTGAAAGGGTGCTGATGCCTGGCTGTAAACCTTTTTGAGGGTCAGGGGTCGGTGATGGGAGGAAGGCAGCAATATAAGAAGAGCCGTCCCCCTTTCTTTCTTCGCCCACTTCAATATTGTTCTGCAGGCCCTGCAGTCACCCCCTAAGTCAGCTTCTCCCAAGCAGCCCCTCACAGGAGAAAGTCTGCTTGACCAGTATCAGAGAAGGTGAAGTTCAATGTTTATTTTATTTAGCTGCATTCTCTTCCACCTGAATGGTTCCTGGCTCAGGCTTTGTTTTTACTGCCACATTATAAAAGAAAGGGAAGGTTGTTCACTGTCCTCTGTGCTGGCGTCAGAGACAACAACAGTGAAACCTGAACCCTCTGCAGGGGGTGGGGGTGGGGCAGCAGTCGATCAGAACTTGGTGTTTACCCTGAAGGTGTACCTGAGGACGTGGAATGTGGGGGCCTGCATATCACCTGCCCAGCTGGGTGGCCTTCCATTCAGGACAGCCTAAAGGCAAATGGGGGGAAGTGGAGGTGGCTCAAGCGATTGGGTTCCTGCCTACCACATGGGAGGTCTGTGGTTTGTTCCCAGTGCCTCCTAAAGAAGACAGTGAGCTGGAGTGACGAGCAGGCGCGGCAAGCCGACCCAACAAGAGACACAAGACGAAAAACATAATGAGAGACACAACGAAGCAGGGAGCAGAGGTTCCCAGTGCCTCCTGAAGAGGACAAGCAGGACGGCAAGCTGGCGCAACAGGCCAGCGCGGTGAGCTGACGTGACAAGATGACACAACAGAGACACAAGAGGAAAAACATAACGATAGACACAACAAAGCAGGGAACGGAGGTGGCTTAAGCAATTAGGTGACTCCCACCCACATCAGAGGTCCTGGGTTCAGTTCTCTGTGCCTCCTAAAGAAACAAAGAAGATGAACAGACACAGCAAGTGCAAACAATGAGGGGGTGGGAGAGATAAATAAATTAAATAAATCTTTAAAAAAATAAAAAATAAAAAATAAAGGCAAATGGGCAGGCACTCCTCAGTGAGGAGCTACACTTTGGAATAGGGAGAGTTTCGCATAAATAAAATAGAATGACAAACCCCAAAGCTGAATAATGCACATGTTGAATGTATGCCAATCAACTTAAATAGAAAGAAACATCCAGGGAGACATTTATTTTAAAAAAACCCACCATTTACACAACATAGCAGAATAGCACTACGGAGAGAGGGTGCCCACCCCTTTATTTAGCTAGACCATTTTTTTAAAAGGCTGTGATAACATCTAGGAATTAAATTTAGTAATTAAAAATGATTTCTAGGGGAATGTGGCTCAAGAGGTTGTGCCTCCTTCCCACGTGTGAGGTCAGTTCCCAGTGCCTCCTTAAAAAAAACAGAAAGCAAAACAAAACAAAAAAAGAATTTTAGCGTATAGTGATTGACAGTCATCAGAAAAACCCTAACTGGCCCTCAACTTAATGATTAGAGGGAATTTTGACATTAAGGAGGTTTCTTTCAGGGGAGCGAATGTAGCTCAAGTGGTTGAGTGCCTCCTTCCCATGTACAAGGTCCCGAATTTGATCCCTGGTACCTCCTAAAAACAACAACAAAAAGTAGGTTTCTTTCATTTCACACAGAATTCTCATTTTCATTTCTATCAACAAATATTTTGGGGCATTTTTGTATTAAATAAGATCCTGTTTGTTGAAAGCATTTTATGCACTTTAAAGACCTGTTCAGAGATGTTAATGTGCTTGGTGGATTTGAGAACTCCAAAAATATCATGCTTCCCATTTACAGATAGGGAAACTAAGACCCTGGGAAGCAAAGAGACTTACTTCTGGACCTATTTTAAATAATAAAGCCGGGATCTGATGATTCCAGGAGATGAGACAGGGAAGTAATTTATAATCTAGCTCAAGAGAGATGACACTGAGCCATCAAACCCACAGTGTTTAATTCTTTGCTTCTGCTTCATTTGAATAGCATGCCCAGGCACCTCTGAGGGTGAATGGTGACCCAGGACCCCAAGTCTTCCATGCAAGATTGGGGAGACGGTGGTGAAACTTAAAAGAGAAGAGAACACAGGAGTGGCTGGATGGGGAAGCACATTCATGGCTCCCTGGAGAGAGAGAGGGCTGCTGCAGACTGGTGGTGACTGAAACCCAGAGAACTTGGCCTCTGAGGAAACCTAAGCATTAAGATGCTAGTGCATGTGGAGCAGAGCACGACTCACTTACATTTATGAAGCGCCTACTCTGTTCCAGGCCTCTCATGCCATGGGATCCTGGCACAGAGAGCAGACAGGTGTTCACAGAGGCCAGCCATCAGCATGGCGGAGGTGAGACAGATAAGGGCAGAAATGGGAAACACATGCACACTTTGTAGGTGAAACAAGAAAGAGTCATTCATTCAACAACAATTCTCTGTTGTGTGTGTTCTATATGCCAGGAACAGTTCTAGACATGGGGGAAAGAGCGGTAGGCCAAATGCCCTTGTAGATACCACATTATCATGTGGGGGAGGGGTGGACAATAAATAAAATACTGTCTATAATATGGCAGATGGTGATTATTGCTCTGGAGAAAAGAGTTCAGGACTGGGGGATAAGGAATGGCAAGGAGAAGGGATTACAACTGTAAGTAGGGTGGTCTGTGAGGCCTCCATGAGAAGGTGATGTTTAGGTAAAGACCTGAAAGAGGTGGGGGAACAAGCCATGGGGCTATCTGAAGAAGGCAGAGGGCATAGCAAGTGCAAAGGCCCCTGAGGTGGGAAGAGCAAGGAAGACAGTGTGACTGGAGCGGAGAGGAGGAAGAGGGAGGCTAATTAGGAAAGGGAGAGGGGCCTGAGAGTTGTGACCTTTAGATAGGCCAATAAAAAGACTCTGACTTTTACTCTGAGTGAAATGTTTGGAGGGTTTCTTAACGTTAACATCAAAGCGAGGGTCTACCATGTCTGTAAATGCATGGTCGAGAGACTGGGGAAATAGACAAGCCCACCTGAGCTGATTGGGGCATAATCTCTGGGTAAAACTAATTATTTATATTGCTCTCTGTCAAAGAAAGCATGGAAAGGTCTTTGGAATCTAGAAAAGTGAAACTTTGGGGTAGAGAGCAGTGGGGAAGATGCATGACTTTCCAAGCATAAAAGTAATGGAAGAAATTACAAAGAAAAGATCAACAGGCTTGATAATGTACAAAGGAAAAATTTCTGCAAATTATGAAAACAGGAGATTAAAAGGCAAACGAGCTGGGCAAAACATTTGCAGCAAGTATAAAAATTAAGGTTGGCACCTACAAGATATGTAGTATATGTAAATCAGTGAGAAAAACACAACATTCCCAAAAGATAAACAGATAATAAAGAGAATATACAAATATATGCTGAAAAATGTTTAAATTTAGGGGAACAGAGGTGGCTCAAGTGATTAGATACCTCCCTCCCACATCAGAGGTCCCTGGTTCGGCTCCCGGTGCCTCCTAAAGAAACAAGGAAGAGGAGAGCTAAGTGCGGTAGCTGGAAGGCGGGAGACAGCAACATTCCTGATTGAGAGCCTCGCACCGAAGCTGGACCCAGAGGAAATGAAATGGAAGATGCATGAAGATGTGCTCTCCTCTATATGGAACTTCCTCATCTACATGACCCTGCTGCGAGACACTCCTTTTATCTTTAAGAAATTGGACAGCATATGAAGATTCGTGTCATGTCACATGAAGATTCATGTGAATGCATGAGATGAAGATCTTGGTTACAGTTTGTGCTCCCATCTACAGGTGAATAGGCCTAGAAAAATGTAAGAAACTCTTTGATTGGATGGACATAAAAATTTTACTTGTTAAGAACAAATTTGGTTCTGGTGACTGACCTTTGTAGAGAAAATGTAAAATCATTTGTGAAGTATGAAAAGACTTCTTGTGATCATAGTACACCCTTATGTTTGTCATATTCAGCCTCCATGAATGTTGGTATAATTGTAAATAACATTAAATTCCCTTTTCTAGCAACTATTAAAGGGGACTTATGTCTGGAAAACAAAAAACAAAGAAACAAAGAAGACAAACAGACACAGCAAGTGAAAAACAACAAGGGGGTGGGGAGAAATAAAAAAAAAATCTTTTAAAAAATGTTTAAATTTATAAGATTCATGGAAATAAAATTAAATGAGATATTATAATTGCCTGTTAAATAGCAAAGTATTTAATGAGCTGAGAATTTTCATATTCTCATGCATAGTGAGAGGTAAGAGTATAACCTGGTAAATCTTCCTAGAAAGCATTTTAATAATAAGCACCATAACCTTTATTTTCATTCATTCATTCATTCATTCATTCATTCAATCTTTATTGAGCATCTACCGCAGGTGAAGCATTTTTCTCAGAGGTGGGAATGAAGTTGAGAGCAAGACAGAGTCTTGGCCTTCCTGGAGCTTATATTTTAACACCAGGGAAGGGACATAAAGCAAACAACAAATAAGATAGATAATTCTAGATGGTGACAAGTGTTCTGAAGGAAATGAGAGCAGAGTGATGCACAGGGCAGTTTCCTGAAACTGGCCAAGATCATCTTCAATAGCCACAAAGCAGAATCTCTAGGGGAGGAGACTGGAAATCAGGTAACTTTAAGGATGGGCCAAAAATCAGCAGGGGAAACATGGGGAAAGAGTGAGGGGGAGTGTGGGAAGAACCCAACCTTTGGCCCAGTCATTCCACTGCTGGGAAACAATCTTGGTGAAATAATCAGAACTATGGACAAGGATTTATGCATTCCAGATTTATGCCTCTGCTCTCCCCATTTCTCCTTTCTACCCCTTGCACTAGTTATACTGAAATACTTGTAATTACTACAAATGTTCTTTATCTTCTTTCATGTCTCAGGCCTTTGAATATGCTCTTTTGCTGGGAACCTCCTTCTAAAGTCCGCTAAGTATAAGTATCATCTCCTTTCAGAAAAATTTTCTGCCACTACTGAAGTTTTTTTCCTCTTTGGGTCACTGAAACCCCTTGTAACTCCTTTTGTGCCTTATATTAATTGTTATGTATGCTTTCCAGTCACTTTTCCTCCCCTCTTTGAGACCTACTCATTTTTGTATCTTCAAACCCAACCAAGTGCCTGATTCTTGAAAGGCAAGCGTTAATGAATGCAGAATGAATGAATTAATGTGAATGAAAACAGTCTGAAATATATGTGACAAATAATGAGGATAAGCAAATTGTAGCATATCCATCTGACTAAAATAATGCTAACAACCAATTTCTTATAATGTGGGAGATATGCTAATGTTATATTAAGTGAAAGAAAGCAGGATAACAGATTATACCTTCAGGATGAATACAACTCTATTGAAAGGAAAGAAAGGGAGTGAAAGGAGATATGCCAGATGTTCATGGGGCCTGCTCCGGGTGACCAGGTTATGGGCGTTTGTCTTCTTTCCTGCTTCCTATTTCTGAAATTTGTACCAGGCATGTTTCCCACTGAAATTCTTCCTGACGTGTCCAGGAAGCCTCCCCACTTCCTTGTTGCATTTTGCTTTCTGTATTTCAATCTTCTGTTTTCTTATTCCTCTTTCTTACTAGACTATAAACAGGAGCTGTTTTCATACTATTGTTTCTCCAGGGCTTGGCACATTCTAAAACAAACAGTGGTCATTCAATAAATTATTGTTCAATGAATAATGGCAACAACAACAAAAAGAAAGCTTTTTAGAAGAGGAAACTCTGACTCAGCCTCTTTTCCTTACGACTGTGGTAATATGTGAGGAGAGGCATGAAGGCCAAGAGTGATTCAAGTGACCTCGTGTCAAAGAAAGGGACAGAATTTGCTCATTAGCCCACAGGGGATAGAAAGGTTTGGTGATTTGGGAAAATGCTCTGAGAGGCCCAGGTGTGCACCAACTGAGAGTGGGGAGAGAAAACCTGGCCACATTTTGCTGGGAGTTTTTCAAAGTCCCTTACCAATCAGTCCATTTGTTAATCTATAGTTTGAGGTCATGGTAAGAAAACACATGCATGTTTACAATGAAAACTTATTAGCAAAACACATGGAGTGTTTAGTTGCCACTAGCTAAGGCTTTTGCTTTGTTGAAGTTTAGCCTCAATTTCTAGTGAAATTTAGCAATGAATATGCACACTCACACTTGTAGATGAAAATGCACATAAATACATGAATTCTAGGTCAGGGTCTCTTTCCAAAGCTTAAGGGCTGCTGAGTGACTGTGGGACCCACCACAGAGCCCCACAGTGGGCTCAACACTCTGGACTGAAACCCAGAACAAGGTGAAGCCCCGTGGGCCTGAAGCAAAGGTGGGGATCTTAGAAAAACACAGCTGCAAGTTTTAGCTTGCTTGTCAAAGCTCCTCTGCATCATGCTTATGGTGTTTTCTGATTTGCTTGGCTCTGAAAGCTTTAGCTTCCAGGCTTTAAACTTAATCCCAACAGACCTGAATTGATGCCTCTTAATTATGCCTGTGATGTAGTAAATCAACACCTTATTAAGGAAGTCACTCATATATTGAACATTTAGGAACTTATTACAAGAGAATTGCAACATGTAAGCCCTCAGGTGGGAAGTGATGCTGCTAATCTGTTTGTGTGTACAGAACAGAGCTCAAGGATACTCTAGCTCTTTAAAACAGGACTGAGCTACTGGTCACGTGCCCATTCAAACATTTTGTCAAATCGAAAGGTTAAGCCCCACATTTTAAATAGCTGTAAAAACATCTAGTATAACACCCCCCCCAACCTTCACTACTAAATTTTTGCTTCTTTATGGTCCCCTTTATCAAAATTTAAATTGTAATCAAGTAATGATATTCATTCATTCAGAAAAAAAATCAGTATTGAGTGCATTCTCTGTGTCAGACACTGCTTTAGGCTCTTGGGGAATATCAGTGAAAAAAAAAATAAAGACCTTTACCCTGTGGAGCTTATAGTCAAATGGGGAAAACTGACAATAAATGGAAAATATAATAAACAAGAAATTATATAGCGTGTTGGAAGGTGATATGCAATATAGGAAAAACAAACAGTAGAATCAAGTATTGTTGAGGGTGGTGGTGGAGGGAGTTGCAGTATTAGAACAGGGTGGTCAGGTTAAGCCCCATGGTCTCCAGGTGAGATCTGAGTAGACCTGAAGAAATTCAGGCAGTTAGCCTAGCAGCTATCTGGAGGAAGAGCACTCCAAGAGGAGGGACCTTCCAGAGCCAAGGCCCTTGTTGGAGGAAGGGCAGGAGGCCTTGTGGCTGGAGGAAAGGGACACCAGGCAGAATGTTGGGGGACGGGGTGAGGGGTCAAAGAAGAAGGGGCAGAGAGGAAGTAATCAGGCAGTGCTTTCTAGCCTAGCTTTTCTAGTTTACCTGGAAAACTAGAGGAGGTCAAGAGACTCAACAGGCAAGGCTACTGCTTTGAATAAGCAGGGGGCAGATCTAGGAAGCAAGAGACGTGGGCTTTGCTTCTCCTGTCACTAATTTAATTGCCAGGCTTTGGACAAGGCCTGTTCCAGAGCTTCAGTCCCTGGTGTGAAACTAGATCATTCCTAAGGCATTTTTCAGTTCTAAGATCCTATGTCTTTAGGCAGCCATCTTCAACAGGTAATCTCAGCAGCAGGGAAAAATGTCTTCAAGTCTGAAAATCTCTGCAGCTATCGGGCTTAAAATCCTCAGCCTGGAGACCTTGCCATTTCTTGGGTCACATGACCCCTTGAAAAAATCTGAAAAGAGCTATAGAACCTCTCCCCAGAGAAATGTAGAGCTATATCTGTGCACAGAATGTTGCTAATAGTTGTAGGGAGTTCATGGTATCCCTGAAACCCAACCATGTACACCCCCTAACCCATGGTCCATGGGCTGCTCTTTAAGAATTCCTGCATTAAGGGTGGGGGGGAAGGGGCTACAGAATTCAGAGAAATTGAAAGAATAGTACAAACAAACTCCTGTGATTTTCCATTTAGATTTTTAAAGTTGTTACTATTTTACCATATTTATTACGTTATCATACTTTTATCTCTATTTTTTGTTTTGTTGTTGCTGACTCTTTTGAAAGTTGCAGATCTCATAATATGTCACCCCAATTACTTCAGCACACATCTCTTAAGAATAAGGATGAGCCCCAATTATATCACAACACCATTATCACACCTAAGACAATTAATACTCATTCCACAATACCGCATATCCAGTTCAAATTCAAAATTCCCTTCAACCCAAGAATTCCTTTTATATATCACCAGGATCCAATCAAGGTTTAGGCATTGCATTTGATTGTTATGTTTCGTTAGTCTGTTATATTCTAAAATAGTCTCTCCTTATTTTTTTTTATTCATGGTTTCTTTCAAGAGTTCAGGTCAATCAAATTTATAGAATGTCCCACTTCTGGATGTGTCTGATGGCTTCCTACTAATCCCTTTACCTCAATCCTTTGTCCCTTGCATTTCCTGTAAACAGGAAGTCAGATCTAATGGTAATTTGTGAATATTAAGTTAGATTGAAGTACAATATAATCTAGGTATCGACTGGATTAAACACTTTTTTTTGGTTTATTATAAACTGTTAAATTTATTAAAGATTAGTTTCCTAGCAATAAGTATAAAATTTAGTTTAATTTTAGACAAAACTACATCTATTTCTCACTTGTGCATGTATGCTCTGAAGGTTTTATAGAGAATCCTCCCCACCCACCATAACCCAAAGACAATGTAGATGTATAAACACAACCCAAGAATATCACTGGGAACTTGGAAGAATATTCTTTTTTGTTGACTTGTAAGAGTTCTATATATGTTCTGGATATACATTCTTTTTTTTTTTTAAAAATTTTTTTTTATTTTATTTATCCCCCCATTGCTGCTTGTGCTGCTGTGTCCATTCGCTGCGTGTCTTCTCTGTGTCTGCTTATCTCCCCCTTGCTGTGAGGTCTTGCCGCACCAGCCCACGGCGCCCTCACAAGGAGGCGCCGGGAAGCGAACCCGGGGCCTCTCATATGGTAAACGGGTGCTCTGTCCATTGCGCCACACCCGCTTCCTGCCGTGAGGTTGCTGCATCAGCCCACCACACCGCTCAGGCCGGCGTGCCCTCACAAGGAGGCCTCGGGATGCGAACCCAGGCCTCCCATATGGTAAACGGGGGCTCTGTCCACTGAGCCACACCCGCTTCCCTGGATATACATTCTTTATCTAACTTATGATTTGCAAATATTTTCTCCCATTCCAAGTGTTGTATTTTCTTATTCTTGGTGGTGTCCTTTGAAGCACACATTTTAATTTTGTCAATGTCCTATTTTTGTGTTTTTTCTTTTGTTGCTGTGCTTTTGGTGTCATAGCTAAGAAACAGTCATCTAATCTAGAGTCACAAAGATTTACTCCTATGTTTTCTTCTAAGAATTTTATTGTTTTAGCCCTTACATTTAAGTCTTTAATCCATTTTAAGTTAATTTTTGTATATGGCTTGAGGAAGGGGTCCAACTTCATTCTTTATTCTTTCCCCCATTGAATTGTCTTGGCACTCTTGTCAAATCATTTGACCATAAAGGGTTTATTTCTGTTAAGGGTTTATTTCCATACTTTCAATTTTATTCCATTGATTTACATGCCTAGTCATATCACAAGTACATTGCCTTGATTACTGTAGCTTTGTAGTAAGTTTTGAAATGAGGAAATGTGAATCCTTCAAATTTGTTCTTTTTCAAGTTTGTTTTGGCTATTCTGTGTCCCTTGCATTTCTTATGAATTGCAGGGTCAGTTTGTCAATTTCTGCAAAAGAGGCAGTTGGAATTTTGATGGAGATTTCTTTGAATCTGTAGGTCAATTTAGAGAGCATTGCCATCTTAACAATATTAAGTCTTCCAATCCATGAACATGGATGTCTTTCCATTTATCTGTCTTCTTTAGTTTGTTTCAATGATGTTTTGTCATTTTCAGTGTTCAAGTCTTGCACTTAGTATGCTAAATTTATTCCTAGGTATTTTATTCATTTTGATGCCGTTGTACATGGAATTGTTTTCTTAATTTCATTTTCAAATTGCTAATTGCTAGTATAGAGAAATACAGTTGGTTTTTGTATATTCATCTTTATATCCTGCAAACTTGCTGAACTTAGTTCTTTTTTTTTTTTTTAATTGACTTTATTTTTTCTTTTTGGTGTACAGTTCTATGAGTGTCCCCCTCCCCCCTCCCGCTACATCCCCCGTCCCCCCCCACGCTTGCTGTCTGTGTCCATTCACTGGGTGATCTTCTGTGTCTGTTCCTTGCCTACTCTTCTCATTTTTCTCCTCCAGGCTTCACCCGGATTCGATCCTAGGGACCTCCAATGTGGGAGAGAGGCACGCTGTCACTTGCGCCACCTCAGTTCCTGGTTTCTGGTGTGTCTCACCTTGGCTCTCCCGTGTCTCTCTTTTGTTGCATCATCATCTTGTTGTGTGTCTCAGCTCGCCGTGTGTCTGCGCGGGCCTGTGGCTCACCACGTGGGCCCAGCTCGCCTGCTCACCTGTTTGTTTGTATTTTCATTTTACCAGGAGGTCCCGGAGATTGAACCCTGGTCCTTCCATATGGTAGATGGATGCCCAACCACCTGAGCCACATCCGCTTCCCATTGCTTATAGTTCTAATAATTTGTGTGTGTGTGTGTGTGTGTGTGTGTATGTGTGTATTCCTTAGGGTTTCCTATATACAAGGTCACGTCACCTGTGAATGGAGATAATTTTACTTCTAACTTTCCAAACTGGATGCCTTTTATTTATTTATTTCTTGCTCTGTTGCCCTGGCTGGAACCTTCAATACAGTGATGAATAGAAATGGTGAGAGCACATATTTTACTGTTTTTCTGATCTTAGGAGGGAATGCTTTTGGTCTTTCACTATTATGTATGATATTAACTGAGGATTTTTTGTATGTGGCCTTTATCAAGTGAAGAAAGTGTCCTTCTATTTCTCATTTATTGAGTGTTTATATATCAAAAGGGTGTTGGGTTTTTTTTCAAAGGCAATTTCCACATATATTGAGAAGATCCTTTGCTTTTCATCCTTTATTTTATTAATTTAGTGTATTACATTGACTGGTTTTCATATATTGAACCAACTTTACATTCCTGGGATAAGTTCCACTTTGTCATGGGGTGAAGTCTTTTTTATATGCTGCTGGATTTAATTTGCTACCATTTTGTTAAGGATATTTGTGCCATATTTATAAGTGATATTAGCCAGTAATTTTCTTTTCTTGATGCCTTTGTCTGGTTTGGGTATCAAGGTTTTAGATACCATAGAATGAGTTGGAAGCCATATCTCCTTTCCTATATTTAGGAAGAAGTTTAGTAGAATTTACCAATGAGGCCATCTGGATTTGGGCTTTTCTTTGTGGGATGTTTTTGATTACTAATCCAATCTCTTTACTTGCTATAAACCTATTCAGATATACTGTTTCTTCTTGAGTCAGTTTGGTAGTTTGTCTTTTTAGGAATATGTCCATTTTCTCTAGGTATCTAATTTGTTGGCATGTAATTATTTATAGTATTCTTTTATAATCCTTTTTATTTCTGTTAGGTTCATTTCTGATTTTATTGATTTTAGTCTTTTCTCTCTCTCTCTCTCTTTTCTTGGTCAGACTAGCTAAAGTTTTATCAATTTTGTTGATATTTTTAAAGAACCATGTTTGGGTTTCACTGATTTTTCTGTTGCTTTTTTATTCTTGATTGCATTTATTTCCACTCCAGTCATTTTATTTCCTTCCTCTGTAAATAAACTTTACATATTTGTACAGTGTCCCATCATGTGAATATTCTACAAATTACTTTCCAATATTGCTGAATATCTTTGGAGCTTTAGGTTATCCTTCCATCTATTTTTTTTTCCATTATGCCTGACATCTAAGTGATCTTCTCTGTGTAAGCAGCCTTTTCTCTGTTTTGGATTCTTGTACAGAGTAGCACTTAGGAGAAATGGCTTTGGAGGCACACTCTGGACCTACATCTTCCTTAGCTATGTGATCTTGGACAAGTTATTCATGTTTTGGTTTCTTCATCTGTAATGTGGGGATGATAATCCCTTCCTGGGTATCTAGGTTGTGTTATTATTAGGATCCATTTCTATAATGATAGGAAAGGAAATAAGCATATATGTGGAAGGAGTCACTTTCAAAGTTTCAAAATAGGTATTTAGGGGATGTGATTTTTTTTTTTTTTTTTTCGCCCTTTTTTCTCCCTTGAGATGGCTCCCTCGTCTGTTTGCTTGTTGTTTTTGCTCGTTGTTTGCACTCATTGTCTGCTTGTTTTTTCTTTAGGAGGCACCGGGAACCGAACCTGGGACCTCCCATGTGGGAGGTGGGCGCTCAACTGCTTGAGCCACATTCTGTCCCTGATGTTTTGTTTTTTTATTTGTTAATTTGGGTTATAGTCCCCACTTATTCAATCAAACACTAACCTAGGTATTGCTGTGAAGGTATTCTGTAGATGTGATTAAATTCCATAATCAGTTGACTTTAAATAAGGAATATGATCCTAGATAATCTGGGTGGACCTCATTCAATCAGTTGAAAGGCCTTAACAGCAGAGCTGAGGCTTCCATAAGGAAGAAGAAATTCCACCCAAGAATTCCAGCCTGCCTTTCCTGATAGATTAGCCTAGCCAGGCCCCACAATCATTTAAACCATTTCCTTGCAATAAATCTCTCAAAATATATCTCCTATTGATTCTGTTTCTCTGGTTGAACCCTGACTGATATAAGGGAGGATAAAGTTGACGGAAAAAAATGTTAAGAATTCTAAGCTTCCATTTACATTTATTAAGGCTATAGGTTCATTTATTCAGTATTTATTGAGTGGCTACCACCACAGTTCACTATTCTAACTACTATAGGGGCTACAGGATTGAACAAAATTAAGTCTCCGCTTTGTGGAATTTACATATCAACAATAACAGTTATAAACCACCTACTACATGAAAGACACTGTGGCTAAACATGGGGGATAAGATGATGACTACAACGCTGTATCTTCTGTCTTAAAGGTTGTAATCAGTTTGTGAATATTTGAATTGGCATGGAGGGAGTGGAAATGAGCATGATTTTGATTTGCAGAAATGCATAGATTCTAAAGAAAAGGTTAATTTCAAGTATTCTGGAAACCCAAAAGAGCTATTAGGTACTATCTTAAAAGGATGTTTAAAATCCTTAGGGTCTTGAGTTTTTTAAAAATTTATTTGTATTTGAAAAATGAGACTAAGTCATAAATTTACTAAATATACAGTAATCACACTAAAAAAATAACTTTAACAAAGAAAAAAAAATTAAAAAATTAATTAAAAAAAAGAAGAAAAAATAAGAACTTTTAGTAATGCCTCAAGAGTTTTTGTTTGGTCGTCTTTGCTGGAAATACGAGCTATTTCAGTAGGAGTGTAGTGACAAAGAGCAATGTGAGAATAGCGAGATGTTTTTTGTGTTCTCTGCCTTAAAGCCTGGTTCTCTCATTTTGTGGTTGCAGCTGTTCCGGAATTTGCAGAACTTCGAGTTCTTTGGACTCTGCTTCCTATACTGGATTTGATTACGGTAACCTCATAGTGGAGGCGTGTTTTGGATCAACTCACTTTCAAAATGTTTATGAAAGAAATTCTTTGGCAATGGGGCTTCCACACAGGAGGTGGCAATCAGTATCGCCTTCACTTACCTATTCTATCTTAATTTACCCATTTCAGAGAGGCATCTTTGCTTGAGAAAACAAAATCCACACAAGAAAAGCAAATGGGTTTTTCTTTTATTACCAGAAGGAAGCAACTGTCTGCAGCAAGAAGATAACAAACACTCTTCTGACCCGTGTTCCTTCCACTGAGTAATCCTCTTTTGGTGCCAGGATCCCAAAGGAAACTCAGTTGACCACCTGTAACTGGGCCTAGTTCTTGTTTACTCTAGAAGCCAGAACTGCCAGATCTGAAAATAGGTCACAAGTGACTGGCAGTCTCTGAGAGGCTCACAGGAAGTAGCTGCAAATGTCCGGGGAAGTTTTTTTAATGACTATACAGGGGGAAAGTGAATAATAGGCTTTGAGGAGCTTCTCTGCTTGGCATCTAAAACAGGCACTTGGTGGAACTGCCTCGAGACAGAATGACAGGTGTGGAGATGTGAGCCTGATGCTTGTGCCCCATAAAAGAACTGCCTTTGCTATGCCATGATCAAAGCCTATCTGTACATAAGGGAGTCATCTTCCAGGACTCAAAGGGTGATCATGAGGGATTTACAGCATTAACTTTTTAGAAACCCAATAACAGCATCCTCAAGAGGAAAGCCAGGTTTGGGATGAACAATCTCTGAGATGCTGGCATCCTATGAAGTCAGGTATGTTTTTATAAACACACATTGTCAGGGTTTATTTGTTAGCGAAGATTACACTTTATGCTTGAGAATGCTATTTCACTGACACAATTGTTTTAGCACAATTGTTATAGTACAGTTACAATCTTGATATTAACTTGGTACTTGGTCTATTGGCCCAGAACACAATTTCAGAACCAGCTTGACCATGGCTTCTACCAGGCCCCAAATAATAAACAATGCCCCACCCCAAACAGGGCCTTATATCATAGAGCAGGGGTCAGCAGACCTTTTCTATAAAGGGCCAGATAGTAAATACTTTGGTTTTGTGGCCCTTACCTCCTCTGTCACAACTACTAAACTCTGCCTTTGTAGCACAAAAGCAGTCATAGATAATAGGTAAATGAATGAGCAGCTGTATTCCAGTAACACTTTATTTACTAAAACAAGTGGCTGGATTTGGTGTGAGGGCTGTAGAGGGAAAAAGCAAGGGCTTTGGAGCCAAGTTCAAATCCAGACTTTATTACTTGCTTAGCTGTAAGCAATCTCTAAGTTAACTTAGTTAGCTTGTCAGTGCTTCAGTTTTTTCATCTGTAAATTGATAATAGTACTTTCCCCACAGTGTTGTTTTAAGGATTAAATGAGATAATATTTGTAAAGTACTTAAACAGTGCCTAGCAGATAGTAAGTGCTCTATAAGTATTTGTTAGATAATCAACAATCCTGTGAGGCTGGTATTATTATTCTCTTTAAAATTTGAGATTCGAAGAAATGAATACTTGGCTCTTGTGGCAACTTAAACCCAGTTTCCAGATTTCCAATACAATTGTTCTTTTCTTATCAGAGCTCAGATAGTCATATCTAAACATCCCTTGTAACAGTTTCTGAGGCAGGCTTTGGCTCCTAAAACTATCATTTAAAAGTATTGCTTATATTGGTCCTCTCCCCTTCCACACCAGTAGTTGCTATAAGCAGTGGTGTGTTAGAGCCGGTTTGTATCAGCTGTTAGAGCAGATTGCCAAATTTTCATTAATCTTGTGAGCTGGTTGTTAAACTGTCGGTAGCTCAAAATTGGCTGTGGTGGGAGAATTTATACCACAAAATTGGCAGATGCTACAAGTCAGGGCTTTTTTCCTTTTGGGGGGCCAGTTTACCAGTACACATCTGGCTATATGCCAGCAGTGAGTACTCCTCCACATACTCTAAAGAGCAAGTTGGTAAACCATATTCAGCTGCCTGTGACTTGCTACACCTACTTCCTAGAATTGTTATAAAGATTAAATGAGATAATATAAGTAAAATTTCCTTTGTTTCTTCATCTTTGAAAATACAAAATGAACAAGGCATGGCTAAATACAAGAAATAGATGCTAAACAGAAATCCATTCAAGGTGGGAAATGCAGTGATAAGATATGCACAGAAGAGGGATTCTTAATTTAGCCTGGGAGGTCAGGGAAGGAGATAGTGTTTGAAGGAGATGATGCTTGAGATTATAAATTTGTCTGCCCACTCACTGAGACAACAAACATTTGGGTGTCTGCAATCTGCCAGGCTTCATTTAGTGCTGAGAATATAGTAATAAAGAAAAGTGACTTAGTACTTGTCAGTAACAGCATCAAGAGATGGATTGGGGAGAAGCTTCATGCATGTCCTCCCCATAATTCCACCAGTCCTTCCCCCATTTACAAAAAGGGACAGCTGATACTTTTTCAATCTTACATAAAATGTCATGCAAACACAGCCTCAAGACAAGTCCCTGTTTCTTCTTTCAACAAGATTGCCACTTTCAAGCCCCTCCTAGACAAATTCTGGGGCTCCCACTGTTCTCCATCTTCATGGAGCTTGCCGTCTGGTGGGGGAGTCAGGTGTTAAATAAATACATACATAAACTCACAGGCAATTAAAATTATGATAATGGCTATTGAGAAAAACAATCAAACAAACAAGCATGGTGGTAATGAGAAAATAAAGTGAAAGACTGAGTGGCCAAGAAGGCTTTCTCAAGAACTGATGTATGTGTCTTTAAGCAAGAGTTGGTCTTGCAAAAGACTTAGCCAGGCAAGGACAAAAGAGAGGAGAGACACAGAAAGAGAAAGAAGCGGTTGTGCAAAGGCTCTGAGGTGGGAAGGAACTTAGTGATTTCGAGGAACTGAAAGAAGGCCTTCTGAAGCTGGAGTGAGGTGAGGAAGGGAGAGGACTTTGGGGTTGGAGAGGATAGTGCCAGTGACAGTGGAATGGAGTGATGGGCAGGCTACATCCTACCCTGGACCTTGTAGGTCAAAGAAGTTCTCATTTTATCCTAGGTGCAATGGGAAGTGATTGAAAGCCTTCATCTGGAGCTCTGCTCCAAGTCATACATTAAATATTATTCTGGCTGCTGTGTAAGAATAGATTGCAGTGGCGGGGAAGAGGGCAAGTGAGGAAAGCAGTTAGAGGCTAATGCAGTAGTCCCAGGTGAGAGGTGGCATGGATTGTTCTAGTGTCTGTGGAGATGGAGAGATGGGGAAGGATTTGAAATGGACATGGCATTGGATTGGATATGGGTGGTGAAGGATAGGGACATATAAGGAACCATTCCCATGTTTCTGGCTTAAGGAAGTAGATGGATGCAGGGCCTTTTGCTAAGATGGGGAAGCTTGGGAGAGCAGCAGATTTGGGGCAGAAGGGCAAGAGTTGAGTTTTGGATAAGTGAAATTATGAGAGGTCAGGGAGCAACAATCTGAAGATGTTAAGGAGGTGTGGCCCGGGCCTCTGAAGAGAGGCTGCAGGTGTGTAGTTGAAGGTTGTTTTTGCACATTTAGGTAATAGCTACAGCCATGCGGATGAGGTCACCTAGGGGGAGAGCATGTGTATCACTGCTCTCACCCATTTTTGGGCCCCAGACACTTTTGAAAAGCTAAAAGCTGATGAAAGCTATTCTTCTTCCTTTAAAAATATTTGCTTTCAATTCAGCTGTAAAATGGAATGAATTTTTTTTGTTTTTTTTTTATTGCTTCTTTTATTATATTCTAATAAATAATAAAAAGGCAACATAAAAATTCACTTTGTTTACAAATCAGTATGCATTGCTAAAACATTTTATAATGAATATCAAAATGTGCAGCTTGTAATTGTGGATATTATAAAAACACCTGGCTACCCAAGACCTTCTTTTATTAAATCCTAACAATTTAAATACTTTCTAAGATTCTTAATAGTTTTAATAAGTGGGAGGTTTTATTGGATATATAATGCCAAAGGCTGTTCCTCCTACTGAATATTAAAGGTAATTTAAAAAGTAGGATTCAATTCATAATAGACAAACATATGGAATGAAGTTTTGATACATGCTACAACATGTATGTACCTTGAAGACACAAGGTGTAAGCAAGACACAAAAGGAGAAACATTGTATGATCTCAGTGACATGAAATAACTAGAATAAGCAAATTCATAGAAATAGAAAGTAGATTGTAGGTTACCAGGGACTGGGGTTGGGGTAGGGAATGGGGAGATTATGTTTAATGGGTACAGGGTTTCTGTTTGGGGTGATGGAAAAGTTTTGGTAATGGATGGGGGTGATGGTAGCACAACAGATTGTGAATGTAATTAACGCCAGGAGAGGTAGGAGAGGAGGCTTTTAGAGCCAGCCCTGCTCTGTCCACGTTCCACAGTTTGCCCAACACTTCCACACTCCTTATCTCAGTCAGTCATTTCAACATTTCAGCACCGTGGATTGAAAGTAGTGAGAGTGGGAAATGTTTTGTTTGTATATATGTTCCCACAATACACATTTTAAAAATTTGCATTCAAGTTTAAAAAATTTACAGATTCCCTGAAGCCCATCCATGACTCTTGCAAGGTCCATAGTCCCCAAATAATAATAATAGTAAAGTAAAACTTGTGTAGAGAGAGAAATGGACCCTAGACGCTCTGGGGAACAGCAATATTTAGAGAGAAGATAGAGAAAGCACCCGAAAGCAATTGAGAAGTAGACAGAAAGGGAGGAGGAATTCCAAAAGAGAGAAAAGTGTTTCAAGAAAGGGAGTTAAATGCTGCTGAGAGGGCTAGAAAGATAAAGCCTGAAGAGTGTCCATTGGAGTTGGCAACAGTGGTGACCTTTGGGAGGCCTAGGACTGTACTTGGGAAGGCTTAGCTCTGCCAGGGGAAAGCACTGCCTCCCTGCAAAAACGTGAGCAAGGGAAAGACAGTGGATGCAGATGGGGGTTGACCTACAGATTTGTGGGTGGGAGGATGAAGGTGTTCCCTCTTGATATGCTCTGCATTTTCTCAGTGAAATAGGAGGTAAGGTGACAGTGAGAGGGAAGGGATGGGTGTTTTGAGGTTGGGGGAGATGTGAAATGGTCTTGGTGGAAAGTCAATTGAGAACTTACTAGTGGGAGCTTACAATGATGCTGACAGCTGAGGGAGGGGCAGGCAGGAAGGCAGAGGATGGGTTCAGTTTTGGACATGCTGAGTTTGGGGTACCATTGTGATTTCTAGATGGAGCTACCTGGCAGGCACTTGGATATTTGGGTTTAAAATTTGTGGAAGGGGTCTGGGGGTTGAAACCATGAGGATGGAAGCAATCTTCCAGGACTGAGTGGAGTGAGAGGAACAGTAGGAGCCTTGCATTTAAGTGCAGATTTACAACTGGTGGCATTTAAGGATGCTACCAAAGGCAGCAGAGGACTTATTTACTGAGATGGGAGAAGAATTGGGAGCACGAACTTTTTTTTTTCCAGAGATACTGGGGACTGAACCCAGGGACCTCATATATGGGAAGCAGGTGCTCAACCACTTGAGCTACATCCCCTGCCCAAGCATGCACTCTTAATGGAAGCCAAAGAGTAGAGAGGTTCCTGAAACTACCTTCGGTCATAGTATTAAATGTAGCAGAGAGATGCAGAGAGATAAAAGACCTGAAACGTGCCCACCAAGTTTGGCAAAATGAAACTCAAAGATTACTCTGGCCTGAGCAAGGTGGGGAAGGGTGTGTGTGTGGGTGTGTGTTGTGGGGAGGGGAAGCTAGACTACGGAGTGTTAAGAAATGAAGGAGTCTCCACTGTTTATCGGTCTGCAGGAGAGGGAGAGAAGCACTTGGAAGCTAACTGGAGAGTGGGAGGGTTGGCTTGATAGTTTGTTTTTAGTACTGGAGAGACTTGAACTTGTTTAGAGGCTGAGGGGGGATAGCCTGGAGTCAGGAGAAGTAGGGGAGGAGGCTTTTAGGGCCAGGCCCGCCCTTACCACTGTCTGTGGTTTGCCCAAAACTTTCACAGCCCTTATCTCCTTTAATCATTTCAACACTGTGGGGTTTAAAACAGTGGGATGAACCGGTGTGGGGGAAGGGAAAACTGTGGCCTTATCGGGCCAATTCACTGTCTTCACCATGCGGTGTGAGAAATGTGGCGAAGCTGTCCAGTCCCACACGACTCAGGATGGTGGCACGTGTGGTGGACCAGGGGCAGTGTGCTACTTGCTCTCGGTGACGTGTCGGTAACGTGTCACGGGTGCTGTAGACTTAGGGCGGTGTGCTGCCCCAGATGACATGTCACCTTGTGTCGAGGACCAGGAGTGGCGTGCAGCCTCTGAGAAGTGTCACTATATGCCATGAACCGGAGACAATGCTCCCAGTCCTGGCGAGGTATCCACAAAGCGGTGGACCAGGGGTTGTATGCGGTCTTCTCCGCTCAAGAGCTAAGAGTCCCGTTTGCTGCAAAGTGGAATAATAATAACAGTAACGGCCGAGACCCAAAGGCACGGTAGAGCCTGAGCCAGGATCGAAGGACGCCCGGGAGTCTCAGGTAGCAGGTGGCTAAGCGAGCTCCCCGCTTCCCCCGCCTGCCCCGCGGAGGGGGCGCAGCAAAAACCAAGCTAGCGATTTGAAAATCCGATCCCGGCCCTGCCCCGAGATAAATCTGCGGAGGGAAGTATTTAATTTACGTCCAGCATAGTCGGAAGACACTCCTTCCCTCCGGAGGCCAAGCGACCGGCCTGTGAGAGCTTTCTCTCGGGTAGTCCTCGGCCCAAGGGCGGGCGCGCAGAGCCGGGTAAGTGCGAATTGTTTTATTTTGAGCTTTTTTTGGGGGGGTGGGGGTGGGGGGAGAGATAAGTGGAGCGGTAGACTAAGAAAATGAAAGAGATCTGGATTGGGAACTAAGATCTGGCGTCTACTCCACCATTCTAGCACTAGCTTCCTCAGTGACTCCGGTTAAGTCTAGTTTAGGCCTCTCACTGGGCCTCAGTTTCCCTGTTCATAAAATGGGGATTTGGACTACGATTTGTGGCTTTGCACGGCCAGAATAGCAAATTTCACCTCCTTTCGCCAATAAAAAGCCGTTCTCCATTAGGAAACCCACCATCCTGACACCCAGCGCTCTCCAAGGGGGAATCCCCCTGTCCTTTCTTACTCCATTCCGGGTGCTTTGAGGGGAGGGGGCGGGGCCAGGACCTTCGCCCCGCCCCCACAGGCATATCCCGCCCCTCCTGACGTCCCCACCGCGCCCCTCAGCCCTCGGCGCTTGGACGAGGCATCACGTGACCTCACATCCGGCGCGGGAGTCCGGAGCTCGCCGCGCGCTCCTCGCCCGCCCGCAGGCTCTCGAGGCTGCGTGATCCCGGCGCCGCCGCCGCCGTGGGGAGGGGGGGTTCGGTACGTCGCTAGCGGCGGGAGGCCGTTTCGGAGTGCAGACCGCCCCCTCCCCTGCCCTCCTCCGCCTGCCGCCCTCCCTTGTTCTCACCCTGACGGGGCCGCACGCCACCACCGCAGGCGCCGAGGAGGAGAGCGCGGACGCCCCTGCGCTTGGCCCGGCCCGGGCCTCGCCGCGGCGCCTCCCCTTCACCCCGAGCCGCAGCGCGCGGCGGCAGCGGCGCCTCGAGCCCGAGCGACCCGCGGCCGCCGGCGCCGGCCGTGGGCGATGGGGCTGGGCTGAGGCGAGAAGGCGGCGGCGGCGACAGCGGCGGCCCGGTCCCCCTGCGGCCCCTCGGCTGCTCCGGCCGGGAGGCCGCGGGAAAGACGGTGCTGTGGCAGCCGGTGAGTGGCTCCGGCTTCCCGGGCGCAGTCTGGCAGAGCGAGCGAGCGGCGCGGGGAGAGGGTGGGTGGTGGTGATAGGGGAGGTTGGAGGAGACGAGTGGAATTGTCAGGGGTGGCGGGTACCGGGTGAGTTTACGGTCTGCCTCCTCGGGCCGAGACTGGGCGTCGTTTCTCCTGGAAGGTGTAAGTGGGTGGGGGCGGTGATTGGAGGGAAACTACGGAATGTCTGGGACAGGTGAGGCGAGACAGGGATCCACGTTGTGGACTCGAAGGCCTGTTTTGGACACGCTGCTTGCGGGGAGGGCGAGTATGTGTGGGGGCCAGGTAGTGGGATGTGGTGGTGTGGTCGTGCGGTGGATGGTGTGGTATTGGCAGGGCCCTTAAAGGCTTTGCGCTAGTGCTCACTGAAGGAATCTTGGGTTCATCCTTAAGGAGTAAGTGGAGGTCCTTGTCCACCACTGCATTTTACAGATAAACTAAATGAGGCCCAGGGAGAAGTGACTTGGGTTGCCTAAGGTCATTCACTCTGACTCGGTGTCAGAACCAGAAAAAGCCAGATCTTCTCATCGGTAGATCAGGGCCCTTTCCTCCAGTTCTTTCATAGCCATTCTCTTTATAGCCTTCCCTCCTCTCTGTTCTATTCACAAAGTTAGCTCCGGAAGATGAATGACCTCTGGTTTTTTGTTTAGGAGGGAAGCAGTTTACGGTTTGAGAACATTAACTCAGTTTGGGGCTTCCCATTTTGGATAGCTCTTGTGACAGGTGTTTATTGTGTCCTCGTAGATCTGACAGAAACATCCTTGGATCTTGGTGTCTGGACAAGGAGGTATGAATCACTCACATAATTAACCACTTTTTGATAATCAGTGTCTTCGAGCTATATTTAGTGGTTACATTAGTACAAAATGAATGGGTACATGCAGTTGTAAACCTAGAAACAGAAACCTGTCTTCCTCTACACGTGATTCTGAACTAAATGAGTATAACATGGTTGGGTATGCAAAGGCTTTTTTAGATCTGTGAGACAGGAAGTGAGAATTTTAGAATCAAAGAAATGCAGGGGTTTTAAAGATGATGGGAAATGAAGACTATCTTTGAAGGGTTTTGTGGCTGAAATGAAGGTGTCCTTTGAAGGGGGAGTGCTTAAATTGTTCTACCCTTGGTTAGAACTTAGCCTTTTTACCAAGGCACATGTATTCATTTGGTTTCACTGGACTATGTGTGGCATTCTTTTCTCTAGAAGATTGTTGCTTTGCTGAATAGGCTACAGTTGCCAAAATAAATGTGTGTGGACATCCTAGCCTGGTTTAGGAACCCCTTTTAAAAAGAAATCAGTTCCTGGAAGTTGTTGGAAGTAGTAAACCTATTATTAATTGTTGCAGAAGTTAACTTTTACTACTATCCTTGTTTTTGTATTTTCCACCTTTAGAGCTGGGTGACAGCGAGGCAGTTAAGAAAGTGAGTTGCTTTTTTTTTTTTTTAAATATTGTCAGTTTAGCAAAACCTGTCTATGATTAGAAGAAATTTCTTTGTTCAGGTCAACCAGTAAGCTTTATTTGGGAGACCTCTGGCAATTGAAATGTTAATTTTCAACTTATTTGAGATAAAGAGAATAAATTCCTGCAGAGGTAGGTAACTAGCTTCATAGCAATTAGAACAAAGCTCTATAAGCCTGAATGTCTAAACAGTATCTTCTGGTGTGTTTTCTGTTTGCTTCCTCTTGTTATTAGATATTAGAACTAAAATACCAATGCAGGTTTCATTAGCCCTAAATGTTATCTTGGTTGAGATAATAATATCAGTTTTCCATTTGTGTCATATTTCAAGTATGGGTTCTTCTGTGTATAAATAGGTCGTGTTGGCAGCTAGAGCATGTTATAGTGAAAGGAGCATGGATTTGGGAATCAGACCTGAATTCAAATTCTGACCCTTGTAACAAACTGTTTGACTTTGAACAATGCTAATAGTTACTGAGTAAGCTTACTGTATGCTAAGCTCTGAATTATATCTTTGTCATAAATATCTCATTTAAATGCCATTTTATAGAGGATGAAACTGAGATATCCCAAAGTCACAAATACTAATATTGGAAACCTAGAATTGGAGTATCTACGTCACAGCTGGGATTCTGGCTCTCCCTTATACTGAAAATTGCTTAACTTCCCTGATCATGCCTCTGCCTCCCCCATATATATGTGTGTGTGTGTGTGTGTGTATGTGTGTGTGTATATATATATATTTTTTTTAATTAACAAAGTAGAATAGTAATACTTGAGAAGTAGCTGAGACCATATCCAAAGAAAGGAGCACTCTTTCTGGCACATAATAATTCCTTTCCCTCTTCCACTCCAGACTGAATGGAGCTGTAATTGTTTAGCATGGTGGTTTTATAACTACTGTGAATATGAGGTTCCCCCTTGCCTCATGTAGATATACCAGCTTTTATTTAGCCATTATTACAAGCGGTTTTTGACAGCAAACAAGTTAGATGATCAATTGTTTTTCACCAAACTCTGCACATTTCTCTTATTTTTTCTTTATGTTTATATAATAAACTTTATTTCTAAAGAGGTTTTAGATTATAGAAGTTACATTGAAAGCATAAAGGATTCTTGTATACCCTACTGTTATTAGTCAGCCAAAGGGGTACTGATGCAAAATACCAGAAATCTATTGGCTTTTATAAAGGGTATTTATTTGGGGTAGAACCTTTCAGTTACCAGGCCATAAGCATAAGTTACTTCCCTCATCAAAGTCTATTGCCATGTGTTGGAGCAAGATGGCTGCCGGTGTCTGCCAGGGTTCAGGCTTCCTGGGTTCCTCTCTTTCCTGGGCTTGTTTCTCTCTGGGCTCAGCTTCTCTGTTTCCTTCACATGGTCAGCTGTAGTCTATGAGGCTCTCTAGGCTTTGCCTTTCTCCACAACTCCAGCTGTACACCATCAGGTGACTGGCTCTGTCTCTCTCCCCCTGGGCTTCTGCGGTGTCTAAGAGCCGTCTCTATTCCTCTGTGTTCTTCTCATGTGTTCACTTCCCAGGCTCCAGCTCAAAACTCAGCATCAGAACTCCATCTCACTCCTCTGCTGTGCCATGTGGTTTTATCTGTGAGTACCTGCCCACCAAGGGGGCGGAGACTCAACGGCTTACTGATGTGGCCCAATCAAAGCCCTAATCATAATTTCATCATGCCCAGGTACAAACCAGTTTACAAACATAATCCAATATCTATTTTTGGAATTCATAAACAATGCCAAATTGCCACACCTACCCCCTCCCTCTCCCACATCTTCCCCTATTAATAATACTATCTTATGATAGTGTGGTACATTTGTTATAATTGATGAATAAATTATTTAAATTGTTTCTCTTGTTTTTCTTTTTTTCTCCTAGCGTACATAGTTGAATGTGATACTGAAATGCATATATAGTGTGACTCATGAATGTGAATAATGGAAAAAGATCAGATATTTGTGAAAATCTGCTATCTTCCTAAGGTTATGCTAGGTATTATACAACACACAAAGAATTTAGCATAATTAAAAGGTGTAGTGCTTTGTACAATTGTGGTTTGATACTCAACTACTTTCGGTATTTTTAAGAGTTAATGCTGTCCTTACTGCCAGCAAGATCCACATACTGTTTTAAAAGAACTACGTAAATTGCTAATGTTTCCATGAAATTTTCAACTGAATTTAAGCATCACTCTGTGAATAGCAAAGTAAGAAAACACAGTTTTTAAAAAAAACATTACAATCACTAAAGATTTGTTAAAAGTCATATACCCTGGGAGAGCATGGTGTGTTGAACAAAATGTGGGCTTCTGAGCCAGATAACAAAGTGCTTTGAATTCCAGCCCTACCTCTTACTAGTGCTGTAGGCTGGCTCAGGTCACTTTACCTAGTTTCTTCATTTGCCAAATGGAGGTAATAATACCTATTTTATAGAATTGTAAGGACAGGAGGTTCATTAAACGGTGACTCACTATTGTTAGTTTAAGACTCATTTTATTTTTATTTTTAAATTTTTATTGTGGTAACATATATACAACATATAAAATTTCCCATCCCAAGCATATAACTCAGTGACATTAATCATATTTACAATGTTGTGCTAACCTCACTACCATCCATTGCCAAAACTTTTAACCTGTACTCCACTTTCTGTCTCTATGAATTTGCATGTTCCAGTTACTTCATATAAATGGAATCATACAATATTGGTCTTTTGTGTCTGATTTATTTCACTCAATACGAATCCTTCAGGGTTTATCCACTTAGTGGCATATATCCAAACTTCATTCCTTTTTACTTCTGTATTATGTTCCATTGTATATTTATACAACATTTTGCTTATCCATTCATCTGTTGATGAACATTTGCGTTGTGTCTACCTTTTGGCCATTGTGAATAATGTTGCCATGAACATTGACAAACAAATACTGTATTTGAATCCCTGCTTTCAGTTCTTTTGGGTATATACCTAAAAGTGGGATTGTCGGGTAATATGGTAATTCTGTGTTTAACTTTCTGAGAACCATCAAACTGTTTTCCACAGTTGCTGTACCATTTTACATTCCCACTAACAATACACAAGAGTTCCTATTTCTGTACTTCCTCTCCAACACTTGTTATTTTCTACTTTTTAAATGATAGTCCTAGTGGGTGTGAAGTAATCTCATGTGGTTTTCATTTTCATTTCCCTAATGGCTAATGATTTTGAACATCTTTTCATGTGCATATTGTATATATGGCCATTTGTATATATTCTTTGGAGAAACATCTATTCAAGTTCTTTGCTCATTTTAAAATTGGGTTGTCTTTTTGTTATTGAATCGTGGGCGTTCTATTTTCTATCTTAAACTCTTTATCTTAAACTCTTATGTGGTTATGTGGTTTCCAAATATTTTCTCTCATTCTTTAAGTTATCTTTTAACTTTCTTGGTAATGTTCTTTAATGTACAAAAGCTTTTAATTTTGATGAAGTGTAATTTATTTTTTCTTCTCTTCATGCTTTTGGTGTAAAAGTCTAAAAACCCATTGTCTATAATACAAGATCCTGAAGCTATTTCCCTGTGTTTTTCTTCTAAATGTTTTATAGTTTTAGCTCTTATATATAAGTCATTGGTCCATTTTGAATTAATTTTGGTATGATAGGAAGCAGGGATCCACTTTGATTCTTCTGCATATGGATATCCACTTTTCCTAGCACCATTTGTTCAAGACTGTTCTTGAATATACCCTGTCAAAAATCAATTGACCAGAAATGTGTGGGTTTATTTTTGAACTCTCAATTCTATTCCATTGGTCAGTCTGTCTGTCCTTGTCTAGTACCACACTGTTTTGATTATTATAGCTTTGTAGAAAGTTTTGAAGTTGGAAAGTGTGAGTCCTCCGACTTCGTTCTTTTTCAAGACAGTTTTGGCTATTCAGGGTCTTTGCCCTTCCATATGAATTTGATGAATAGATTTTCCATTTCTGCAAAGAAGGCTGTTGGAATTTTGATTGGGAGTTTATTACCCATTTAAACAAATCTTTTGTGTTATGTGTGCACACATGTGTGCTTATGTGTGTGTTGTGATTGAGGACTGATTAATTTTTTAATTAACTGGAGCAGTGAGCAATAATGATCTGCTGTTATATTCACTGAAAACACACGATGACACGGCATCTTGAATAGCAGCATACTAAAAGTTCAAGATGTTAACCTCATGTATTTCTGATGTACATTTTATGTCTATTTCTGTCTTTTTCTTTGTGCCTCTGGGTTTGTCAGTCAGTCTTCCAATCTCCTCCCCCATCCTCTTTTTTATTGTTACCCATTGTCTCCTTTGGCTACATTATAAAATTAAAAAGTAAGTTTAATTGTGTTAATTTAAGAAGATTTTATTTTTATTTTCATTTGAAAACATGCTTTAGTGAGATGTTTTTATATCTTTTTTTAAAAAAACAACATGAAATTTTATTTTACTTCTATGGCTCTTGGACTGATTTATTTAACTGTGGGTCACTGGTTCATCACAGAAGATTTTTCATCCATCTCTAGTTTATGCCTTAGCTTCCTAATCCATCAATTTTCTAAATTCATTTATAATCTACTTTTGTCTTTGATTTCCTAAAGTTTCTTTTCTAATGTTTTTACTGTATCATTTTTCCTTATTTACATGCTAATTATAATAATGTAATTCAGTTTACTAAGTAAAATGTTAAGTACTATAGGTAAGTAGCATAATTTTGTCTGGAGCACTAAATTGTTTGAAAGACTAGACAAACTAGCAAATTCTTGGTTAAAATATTTTTACTTCATGGGTCTTTTTGAAAATACAATGTTTAGTTATTACCACTGCCTTAGAGTTAGTTGAAGAAGTTTTGAGCTCTAATCCATGCTTGTTTTCTTTTTAGTTTTTGATGAGAAGATTAAAATAAATGCTTAATTTAGTCAGGTTCAAAAGTATTTCGTGTGTTTTTGTCCTAAATTCTTTCTCCTCTGGTACAGCCCATAGTGAATGACCCTTCTTTGTGTGTTATTGAAAGTTGTAGCAAAAAAAAAAAAAAAAAAAAAATAAGTTGTAGCAATTACTAATTAGTGTAGTATGTATTTATAGACAGTAAGGAAGGAGGCTTGGTTAGGGCCTTTTGGTTGTGCCATTAAGACTGTGTTGGCACATATAAACTATTCAACAAATATTTTTTCAGCTCCTATTTGTGCCAGGAACAGGACTAGATGTTGGGTATACATAGGTGAATGAGTTTGACTGCCTTGGAGATAAACATTCTAGCAGGTGAATCCAAAGCTGGTACATTGCGCAAGTTGAGAGGGCACCATTCACGTTTTCATTGGGATTGTGGCCCCTTGATGTGACCTTGGCTGTCAATTGAAAAAGTTCAGAATTGCTTGAAATCTTTCAGTACCTCTCATTCACCAACAAGATGAAATTCATATTCCTTATCATGTCATACAAGGCCCATCATCATAATCTGACCCTGCCACATCTTTTATAGCTCCATTTCCAACCATTCCTCAGAGGCCACTCTTTTTTTTTTTTTTTTTTT
>JAQZBX010011327.1:0-42915 GCA_029593785.1 Cabassous unicinctus | reverse complement strand
CTAGGATTCTTTGCACGGACATTATTTCATTTGTCTCGGATAGATTTCTCAGAATGCAATTAGCAAGAATTATGGAGATGGAACCAGAATGACTCTCCAGACAAAGCCAGCAAAAATGCTCTGATTTTCTTATGCAGATTTTCCTCAACAATGAATGAGTGATTACAGAATGCGCACATTTTTCTCTTGCTCTTGGGGCCACCTGTAATGAAGGAAAAGAAAACACTGTGAAAATCAGATCCTAGAGAAGAGACATTTCTGCTCCAGGATTTCAAATATGAACCCTGCAGTTCAACCTATTGGACAGACTAAGACTACATGCCAGGAAATTGGAAAGTAAAGCTTTGATCATTCAGTCCATGGTGCTATACTTCTGGAACCTCTGAATGAAAGCAAGGACAAGAAAATGAAAACCTGTGTAGATCAAGAAAGAAGAGCAAGAATGGATACCAAGTAGGCAGCTATCAGATGTCAATTATAGTATGTATTAGTATAGTAAGATACTTTGTTAAATGCAAAAGGCAATGTACAAAGCAAGGATATAATATGCTAACATTTGTGCAAAAAGTATACTTCTATTTGCATAGACTATTTCTATGAATAATTTTTTTCTTTTTCTTTTTTTTTAATTTTTAATTTTGTTTAAAAATACTTAGGGTACATAAATGTTACATGAAAAATGTAGGGGATTCCCATGTACCATGTCCATTACCATGTACCATGTTCATTAGTGTGGTATGTTTGTTACAATTGATGAGGATATGTTGGAGCATTGCCACTAAGTGTGGATATACAGTTAGTTTAAACTTATATATCTTATAACTTAGTTTAAACAATATAGTTTAAACTTCTCTCCCACACATTTTTGCAAGTTATGATAAGACATATAGTAGCCTGTATCCATCATTGAAACATTATTCAGGATAATTCCAAGTCCCAAAAATGCCCCCAAATTACAGCTGTTTTTCACTCTCCCTGCCCTCAGAACCTCCAGTGGCCACTTTCTCCACATCAATGATATAATTTCTTCCATTGCTAGAATCACAATAAGTCTTTAGTAGAATACCAGTAAGTCTACTTTAGTCCATAGTTCATTCCTCAATCCTGAGGATTCTGGGAGGGTGATGTCCACTCCACTTCTAATTGAGAGGGGGCTGCAATTCATTAAGGCTGATGGATGGGACTCTCTTGCTTGCAGTTGTAGACTCTCTTGGTTCCTTGGTATGGTAGTTGTCCTGGGTGAGACCAATGAACTGGAGAGGAGGTGTTGCAACTCTGTTGAGATTCAGGACCCAGCTGGCACATGGACAGCCCAAAGACTTAAGTCTCTTGGATGTACACTTACCAACTTTAGTACTAACTATAGGTTCAAATAGAAGAACAGAAGAGCCATGTGTAGGGGAAGCACAACTGAGTCCAACTTTGTCACCTTGGGGAGCATAAGTTCCAAAATAGGGCCACTGGCAAGGCACCAAACTCCTGAGCGATCTGCCCTGACTATAGTGTCTGGATGTCTTCAGAGCTCTCAGGAGCTCCAGTATTTGGGGGTACTATCTACTTTGGCAGTTAGTGAGATCCTGTTGAAACGTGCATAAGCGTAACCTCTGGAATGACCTCCCAACTCACTTTGAAGTTTCTTAGCCATATAAACTCATTTGTCTTTACCTTTGACCTCCTTTGGTCAAGGTCTTTTTCCAGTTGCATTGCTAGTTGGTGCTTTGTAGTAATCCCTCTGTCCTAGGGAGGTTCATCCCCGGGGATCATGTCCCTTGTTGTGGGGAAGTTAATTTATATCCTGAGTTTGGTTTAGAGAGAGGCCACATTTGAGCAAAAAGGAGACTGCCAAGAGGAAACTCATAGGTACCCTATAAATCTAGGCTAAGTTTCCATTTCAAGAGTAAAGGTGCATAAACACAGTCATCAATATCAAGGGCCTGTAAAGGGACCATCCTCCTTACTGGTCATTGTCCCTGTACTCAGGGGATTGTTGGTGTTCCATTGGGGAATGTGGCGGAGCTCTCCAGCATGGGAATTTGATATTCCTTTGGTTATTGTGTGAATCTCCTCCCACTGTGACAATGCCCCATGAACATTTGAATATATTTATATACCTTGTATGTATGCCCACTGTTGGTGGAAATGTAAAATGGTGGAGCCATTGTGGAGGACAGTTTGGCAGTTCCTCAGAAAACAAACTATAGAACTGCCATATGATCCAGCAATTCCACTGCTGGGTATATACCCAGAGGAACTGAAAGCAAGGACACAAACAGATATATGCACACCAATGTTCATACCGGCTTACTCACTATTGCCAAAAGTTGGAATCAACCCTTCAACAGATGAATGGATAAACAAATTGTGGTGTATGAATACAATGGAATATTACTCACCATTAAGAAGAAATACAATATTAACCCATGGGATAACATGGATGAATCTTCAGGACCTTATGTAGAGTGAAGCAAGCCAGGCACTGAAGGACAAATATTACATGACCTCACTTACATGAATTAAGCAAATTGAGGAGGCTCACAGAGCTAGAGTCTGGAAGAGTGGAAGAAGAAGGTTGTGAGCCAACGCCCATACGGGCAAAATCTGTGAGTAAGGTGGAAGTGTATAGGTGTACAGTGAAGTGTAATGATACTGTTGGGTTGGGCAGTGCTGGTTTGTCAGGAGGGTGAGGTGGGGAGGGTGGGTTGGACTCTCTATGGAACTGGGGGGAGGGTTTTGGAGGGAGCAGGTGAACACTGGGGATTGGTGGGTACATGGTTGTAACTACAATGTTGGGAATGCTCTGGTGGCAATATGGCAAGTGAGGGTTGCTGGTTTGTGGTGTTGGATGTGGGGAGCATTCGGGACAGGGCACATCTGGGACATACTTCTAGGAAGTGTGTGAGTGTTCATCTTGCCATAGTGTGTTGTTTCAGTGGGTGGAGACCCACATAATGAGTGGCAAGGTGGTGGACTCCCATCCTGGGGAGGCCAGCTATTTTATCAAGTGGAGGGTTAAGGGTCTCTTGAGAGCATGGGCAGAGCCCTATAGGGGAGGACAGACTGGTGTGTCAAGCCCTCAGTGTTGTTGCAAGTAACTATGAATCTTGTCACCCAAGAAGTGAAGCCTGGTATTTGCCATGGTGTGGACTAGTCGCCATGGTTGGTGGCTATTTTTCAATATTTGTACATCGGTTATAACAAACATACCATCTACATATAAAATGTTGTTGATGGGGGAAGGGGAAAGGGGGGGAGGTGTTGAGTATGTGGGAGTTCCCTGTATCCAGTACGTGACTTTTCTGTAACCTAAAACTTCTTTGAAGACAAAATGAAAAATGTAAGACACTGGGGGAATAAACATAAGAAAATGTCACTGTACATACAGGACAACACATCTTACAGTGATGAAAGGCAAAATGTCAAAAAATTTTTTAAAAATATTTTTTCATTAGTTTCTATTATCCTAATCCTTTTTTTAAAAATTTTTGTATTTTATTTCTTATTTTTAAAAATTTCATTATTATTTCATTTTCTTATTAATTGTATTTGGCTATTTTATTGGCTTCATGTTTTGAAGAAGTTTTGGATCACAGAAGGGTTACAACTCTGGCATGGGAGGATCATTGGTGCAGGGTGTCTATGAATAATTTTAATTTCAAACACACACTCATTCATATACATAGAAAGATGATGAAAGTATTCACAGGAGAAAAGAATAATAATAAATTTAACCAGAGTTTTAGTGTTTGACCACATGTTATATATTTTCAAATACTGGCTTAGGACAGAGGATCCTAAAACACCATCAGCAATACATTAACAACCTCTCCACTGGTTTTGTCTTCCCACTCTGAAGGATACTGTTTTCCAGGTACTTGGGGAATGAAGAGCATTAATCAAAAGAAAACAGTTATTATGCAAATGATAAGCTAATAATATATATGTGCTTGTATAAACTTCTTTTGCAAATGTCACTTATCCTGAATGAATTTTTAAGCAATGGCCTAAAACTAATCTCTGGGAAATGCCAAGGTGATATAAATGCATGGATATTTCAGAAATATCTAGGGCTTCTAAATCAACCATTCTTTCAAAACTGAAAGGAACCCTGGAAATTTCATTTTAAAAAAACAGTTCTTTTATTTTTCTGTCATTTAGCATAATTTTAAAAATTAGTTTTACATTAGATATGTCATAGGACTAGAGAAAATTCATGGAAAAATACAATGTTCATACAAAAAAAAAGCTCCATAGAGATAAAAATTAGGTTAATCTGAGTGTGGCAGTATGAGATTATTTATGAATCCCAAAAAGAGAAAGATTATGTTTGTAAACTAATCTATTCCTCCGGGTGTGATACCCTTTGAACGCATTAGATTTAAGGTATCACATGCCTTGATTAAATTGCCTGTTAAGATTAGGATTTTAATTCAAACATATCAGTAGCACGTGACTCAGATTGAGTACCTGCCCATTTGGTAGGCTGATGTAAATGGACACTCACTCAAGAAGACACATGGAAGAGGAGAGAACCTGGTCATGTTGGTCCCACCTTGTGACAGAAGGAAGGTTCAAACAGCTAAAGCTCCAGGGAGAGATGAGAAATTCACCTGATAGTTTGCAGTGAAGCGAACAGAGCAGCTGAGCAGTGCTTTTCTCAGATGAGAAGGCCTGGAAAGAAACAAGCCCTGTGCCAGTGACTGAGAGAACAGGCAGAGATTGTCCGCCATCTTTATTCAACATGTAGCAGCTGACTTTGGTGAGAAAGTACCACTTATGGTACCTTGAGTTGGGCTTTCTGGCCTTGGGACTGTAAGCTTTTACCCCAAATACCCTTTTAAAAGCCAACAGATTGCTGGTACTTTGCATCAGCACCTATTTTTGTTTTCTTCCCTAAATTTTTCCCTTATCATATGACATAAATTGTATTAGTTTCTGGTCATAATATTTAAGGATGTCAAGTTTAAGAGTGAATATTATCCAAGGACTTGCTCTCTATTCTGTTGGGGTTTAGTGTGTTTCTGGTTGTACAGAGTACAGTTGAATATTTTCAGGCAGAAATATATATATATATATATATATATGTCTGTTATTGCTTTTTTTAGAGATTAAGTATGGTTTAAGGTGATGTGTCTGGCTGCTAATTTGACAAGGAGTGGACTGTGATGGTTACGCCAATATATCAACTTGGCCAGATAAAGGTCAAGCAAGCTCTGGGCTAATTGTAATACAAGGACATTTATGGACTTTAATCATCAGTGAGTTGTTTGCATAAATGGCTGATTACATCTACAATCAACCAAGGAGATTGCTGTCAGCAACGAGTGACATTTTATCCAATGAGTTGAATGCCTTAACACCAGCATGACTTTGCACAGTCAACATCTCCTGGGAACTCATCAAGGACCTTCATTGGAGCCCCTGGTTTGCAGCCTACCTGCAAAATTTGGACTTGTGTATCCCCACTGTCACATGAGAGAATTTTATAAAATCTCATACTATTTACAGATCTCTCCGGTCAATTCTGTTTCCCTAAAGAACGCTGACTAATACACTGAAGCTATGCTTTAACCCCAAATACCAGTAAAAATGGAACATCGCGGGAGGCATTTTAAAGTTTTGAGGACCAATTTTGTAAAACACATTGCTTTTTTCTCAAAAAGTAAGAGCAGCTTAAATATATTTTCATTTGTTAAGAGGCTTATAAAATATAACTCCGCCAGAACATTTTTGACCAAAAAATAATCCTTAGTAGATGAATTCAAACTAAGTGAAGTACCTATTATTAATTGGATATTAAGCCCTAGCCACCCTTCACTGACTTTCATGTATTAATTCAATTTATATAACAAATATAAGCATCAGGTGTCATTACTATCCTCATTTTACATTTTCCTCCTTTTATATTTTCTTCCTTGGGCACTTATTGAAAACTCCACTATTTGAAGAATTTTCCATTTTTTCTATGATCTGATTAAGTTTCAATTACAATTTTTAAAAAGTGGCAAAACTGCAACCTTGTCTTTATGTTATAATTTTTATATGTAATACAAATGCAAACTCACAAGACAATGCTATGTTTTAATCAATTATAAGGTTTATAAAATAATCAGAAAAAAAAAGTTAAAAAGAGAGTCTTTTGCATTTACATATATATTTAACATTTCTGATGCCCCTCTTTTTTTATTTTCTGAGTATTCAACAGGCCATCTGGTATCATTTCCCTTTCAGCCTGAACGACTTCTTTTATTTCAGGTCGGATGGCAATAGATCCTCTTGGTTTTCTTTTATCCTAATGTCTTTATTTTGTCTTCAGTCATGGATAATGTTATCACTGAAAATAGAATTCTCAGTTGACAGTTTTTGATTGTTTTTCTTCTTTCAGCAGCTAAAATATGTTCCCCAAACCCTTCTTCCTTCCATCATTTTTTATGTCAGCCATTAATTGGATTGTTTCACTGTGTGTAACATGCCGTTTTCTTTTTGCTGCTTTCACAATTTGTTCTTTATCTCTAACTTTAAACAGCTTGACTATGATGTGCCTCTGTATCGCCTTCTGGATTTATTCGGCATGGTGCTTTTTAGCACTTTTCTAAAAATTTCTCTCTTTACAACTGGGTAATTTATAGCATGGATTTCTTCAAGCATTTTTCTGTCCTATCCTCCATCTCCTCACTTTTCAATCATGTCAGTTTCATACATGCTTGACTGTGTGATGCCACCTAACATGGCCTAGAGGCTCCGGTTATTATTATTTGTCATTTTTTCTTTTCTTCATCTTGGATTCTTTCTATTGCTCTATCTTCAAATTCACTTACTCTTTCTTCTGTTGTCTCCATTTGACTGTTAAGCTTACCTAGTAAATTGTGAATTTCAGAAATTCTGTCCCAGCATTTCTATTTGCTTCCTTTTTGTTATTTATATTTTAAGAGAAAATATAAAGTAATTAATTTGATACAAGGAGGAGAAAGTGAATTTTAACGTTTCTGTTTTCTCAAGAAAATGATACACATTAAAACAATCATTGAATTTTGATTTCCAGAAGTCATGAATGGATGTTTTTATAAACTGATTTATTTAATATTGAAAAACTAAAAAAATTCTTAGCTACATATTCTGGTCCACTGAAAACCTCTGCATTCATTTTTGGAAACTAGCTAATTTTAATTGAGTATATGTTAGATAAAATTCATATCAATGGACCAGTTGTGATTAACTTCTCTAATCTGTATCTAGACCCCCCACCCAAATATATCCTATGAGGATGGGATACAGTCAACTTTTAGAAAATTATCATCACTTCAGATAACCAGTTTCATCTTTTAATTAAGTTGTAGAAATTTTATCTGAATAAAACAGGTAATTATTACTTCATAATTTGAGACAACATTTTCCAAATTGCATTTTATTTCAAATAGTGCCCTATAATGTTAGGAGTTGTCACACACACACATAAACACACCCACTATTTCTGTGAGTTAAATGGATTAAAAATTATTTACAGCAGGACCATCAAGAGTTCTAAAAAAATGAATGCAATGATTGTTCCAGCCTTCATTGACCAAGGAATTTTTTTTCCTGGAACATTTAACAAGGCTAGTGTTCATTAAAACTTCTATTTGTGAAAAACTAATTTAAAACCATTTTCTCTTATGAATACTTAAAATAATAATACTGAATATACCTGATTGACTCTCTGCAAAATAATATTTAAAATAATGTGTATAATTCATTATTACTCCTCTGGTCTTTTAGTCTTCAAGATACATAAGTTATTTTAGTCATTTAATATTGTGATTTGGCTCAATTATTATTGGGATGGCTACATCTTGGAAAAAAATAAACAGACAAAAAAATTGAAGTGTAACAATTGGTTTATATTATTCTTACATTTAATTGCCATCAGAATTTTCTTTGAGAAATGTGCTACTGGCAGTACTAGAGAATGAGATATGGAAGTGTGTGAGGACTAGAGGCAAGAAGGCACTTCTGAAGATTATTTTAATAATCATGTACACTATCATGCCTTCTGCTAACGATGACAGTTTTCCTTTTCTGTTGGCGCACTGAGACTTTGGTTTTGTTTTGATTTATTTTTGCTTCGATTTACTTAGTAATTTTTACTTTTTTCCCTTTTTCTTTATTAGAGAAGTTGTGGGTTTACAGAACAATCATGCATAAAATAGAGGATTCCCATACACCATCCCACTACCACCTTGCATTGGTGTTGAGCATTTGTTACAATTGATGACAGCATATTTTTTCAATTGTACTATTATTAAATTTGACTTTTAAGGCATAGTGGTCAGATGATGTGACATTCATTATTTCTGATACCTATTTATCAGAAGGCAATGTTTAAATTCATGGACAATTTTTAGAAATAATCTATGGTTATTTGAAAAGAATATGCATTATCTCTTTGTTGGGAATAAATTTCTAATATATATAGATAAATCAGTTTTTAAATGTGTTCAAAAGTCATCGCAATTCTGTTATTCTACTATGGACTTATTGTTCTAGCAATGGAAGAACTTTAAACATTGATGTGGAGGCAGTGGCAATTGGAGGCTCAGGGGGGAGGGAGAGGGAAAAATAGGTGTAATATGAGAGCATTTTCAGGACTTGGAAATCATCCTGAATGACATTGTAAAGACAGATAACAGGCTATTGTATGTCTTGTCATAATTTACAAAATTGTGCGGGACAGAGTGTAAACTACAATGTAAACTATAACCCACACTTAGTGGCAATGTTCCAAAATGTATTCATCAATTGTAACAAATGTACCACACTAATGAAAGACGTTGTTAATGTGGGAAAGTGTGGGAGGGGTAGGGAGCTGGGCATATGGGAATCCCCTATATTCTTTATGTAACATTTATGTAATCTAATTATCTTTTAAAAATAAAAAAAATATATATATATTAAAAATAAGTCATCTCCCATGGGGTATAAGCCCCCTTTCAATTAGAGGTGGAGTGGACATAGCCATCCCAGAATCCTCTTGATTGGGGAAAGAACTATGGATTTGAGTGGACTTACTGGTATTCTACTATAGACATATTGTAATTCTAGCAATGGAAGAAATTACAACATTGATGTGGAGCCAGTTGCCACTGGAAGTTCTGGGGGCAGGGAGGGGAAAAAACAGTTGTTAATACGGGGGCTTTTTCGGGACTTGGGAATCGTCCTGAATGACACTTCAATGACAGATACAGGCCATTTTGTGTCATCACATAAAATGCAGAATTGTATGGGAAAGAGTGTAGACTACAATGTGAACTATGATCCATGCTTAATGGCAAAGCCCCAAGGTGCCTTTATCAATTGCAATGAGTGTGCCACACTAATGAAAGATGTTTATGTGGGAGGGTGTGGGAGGTGTGGGGAGTGGGGCATATGGAAATCCCTATATTATTTGTGTAACATTTATGTAATCTAAGTAGATTTTAAAAAATAAAAATAATATATTATTTAAAAAAATGCTATCTCAAGCTCAAATATTTTCTTTTTTGCATACTTTATATTTGTAGGAGCACTGTAGACTACTGTACAACCAGAATCTCTTGCTCATAGCTACAACAAATGCCTGAATACCTGAAGATAGGACTCATGGTGCTCTTACTTTATTTTATATTAAATTTAATCAATTAGTTAATTAATTGTTCAGTTGGGTCCCTTTGTTGTGCTGTGGCAGTCGTATCTAAAGCTTACCTTCCTACACTCAACACCATGGTATCAGTTTCTAGAAACTAGCTTCCTCTTTATTCTTATTATGGGACTAAAATCCAGAGTTGCATGTGGCTGGCACTATTAAAGTTTTATTGTGCTTAATTTTTGCATACTCTTAGTATCACACACTTACTTGTTTTTCTTTCTATCTTTAACCACGTAAATCCTTTCTTATGCACAAGTAATGCCATCAGTATTAGTCTTCATTTACTTAGCATATAGTTTGTTCATACTTTGAAGATATATTATTAATATATCATAACTAAATATAACCCTTTGCAACTTTTAGATTTTTTTCAGCATTTAGGCCTTAAGACTGAAGAGGGCTTGTCAATATGTCAGTTTTGTCAGTGTAATATTAATACTTCATTCATTTGTAACCTTATTAAATTGATAAATGTTTTCTTTTTTTATTTTTTTTTACTCTAAACCCTTATACACAGTTTTGGCAAAGAAAAATGCACAAGAATTACAATGCCATATTCATTCAAATCATCTCCAAATTTAGTTCTTTCCAGCTCAACGTGATATCCTGCAAGCGTTAGAATCTCTGTGGAGCAAAGGACTGCATTATATGCAGTGGCATATAAGAAATGAAAATTTCAGTCAATAAATTGCACTTTACTCCAGCCACTCTCTTTGCAGTTTTATAAGAGTTAGATGATAATTTACAGTTTGGCATAACCAGCATTAAGATAAAGCAGCAGATTATGACACTAATTATTATGTAGGGAAGGCAGAAGGAATTTACCACTTGTAATAGGAACAGAAATCAAAATACATAATGAATTTCAGTTCAGAATTCATCATCTCTTGTTTTCCTCTTCCAGAATCTGAACTGCTCTTCCACTTAGGAAAATCAAATTTTAACTTTTTCTCATATAATTAAAAGGTTAAAATAAACATATTTGAAGGTGTAAAATGTGGAATAATACCAAAACACAGTGAGAATTGTAACTGTTTACTACAGACTTTGCTTTGGCAACCCCTCAGCATAAATCAACTTGCCTGCTTTCAGGAAAAGTATGAAAGGATTAGTTTATAATATATTCATAATACATTATGTATAGCAGCTACAATGAGATTCGTTGAGATTTCAGCTCCTTTTGCTTCAATATTATTAAATAATATTGACCGGATGATAATATTCTTAAGGTTAAATTTACATCTGTCAATTTCAATTTCACAACATTTAATTTTAATGTTTTGAATAAGGAACCTGACATGATAAAAGATTTCTTTTTTCTTGATTTAAAGCATAAAGATTCAGTGCTCTGTAGACTCATGGGCGAATCAAAGCAAAGTGGTGTTTTAAAAAATGTTTAATATGCTAAGTAATATTTAACATTTTGATTAATAATGTGAATAATAGTATGGAAAACATGCTCAGGACAATAGATGGACACAAAATTTTCCTTAAAAAATGGTACTAGCTTTGATATTCGTTCCAGTTACATATTTATTTATATGAGACATTCTTAAGAGGAGAATGTAGAAAAGGGGCATTTAATAAATAGCACTGTGTCAGGGTATTTACAAAAGTGAAAATATTTAATCCTTATTATATGCTTGTGAAAACAGATATGGCTTCCCAAAACTAAATAGGAGAAACCTGAGGTGCATAAAGGGTAGAAAGAACTGATTCAAGTCCAGAAAGGCCTCATTCCAAAGCCTATATTCTTCCCACTTCCATTGTTCATCAACACTACATTTATCTTCACACACATACAGCAATTCAAATTTATTACCTCAGCAACACAGCATAAATATTAAGAAGGACTTAACATTTTTGAGGCAATTTTTAAGCACATGAAAGTTTTAGCAATGCAAAATTAATGCATACCTTTGGAATAATCATTTGTCACTATAAATGTATTCTTCCCTGGTTACAAAATGAAAAGAAAAAAGATAATCATAAGTACTCTCCTTTTAATTTGGTTATTGTACCAAAAGGTGATACATGCAGAGAAAAGAAAGTCACTATTTCTGAGGCACAATTAATAAGTTAGTTATTATTAACTAGCTATATTTGGAATGATATATGTGATAATATGTGTATGCACATATTTTTGTGTGTCTCTTTCCTTCTGTCACTATTTTTCTCCCTCATATACTTGTTAACTCAAGGAGGGAATACAACAACGAATTAGAGTATTTTTCATCTTTTAAGGGTGAAAACTCTATATGATACAAATAACTGGGAAGGACTCTGATACAGGCAACAGATCTGGGAATTCCAGAAACAAAATCTCTAGACAGAAGTTTGGAAAACACACTTTTTTTTTTTTTACCATTATGGTTGAAAATTCATATTAACAGTAAAAATCCATATGTGAAAGCCATACGAGATATATTCAAGAAGAAAGCCCCAAGACATTCTCACCAAGCTTTCCAAATTTCAACATTGCTTTGGGTGTAATAGAGGGATTTCTGTGCATCCAATTGTAGCATTAAAAGGTCTTAGCCCTATTAAGTTCCATAACCCACAGAGTGACTCAAGGAGGAGACTATTGTGCAACTGTAGAAAGTAACTGAAGTAAGAGGAAGGATTGCTGACCAGAAGGAGGCTATCAAAAAAAAAAAAGTAGCAGTGGATTGTGCCTGTCCTAGCAGGCATTGTCCAAAGCAATGATTGAGAACCTGATGCCCCTTCTCCATCTATACACAATCCTGGTGAAAAAGTAAAACTTAACTGGATGAGATTCAGTTTCTAGCACCTGAAAGAATAGGAAACACATAGTAAGTTGAGTTTTAGAACAATAAAGAAAGTTAAATTTCCCGAACCGATGAGTTTGTGTTTTTAGGATTCTGTATATATGTGTGTGAGTTGGTGTGAGAGATAGTGAGGATGAGAGAGAGTGAGTTTGTGTGTATAGTTCTTCATTTTACAAATTAATGTACTACTATCTAGTAAACTGATTTGCTTCCTTTTCAGATATATTTTAATGTTTTATATTTATGGATCTAAAATTTTATATTTGACATTTTATATCGTTTAGAGTATCATCTGCTATTGCTCTATTCTTTCCCTCTATACTCTTATCTTAGGATGTCTGTTTATCACCTTTACTTGGATATAAATAATATACAATAAAATGTTTCAGTTTTAGTTGTATAATTCAATAGGTTTTGAAAAAATGTATACAGTCATGCAACCAACATTCCACTCATGGTACAGAGCATTCCCACCAAGCTACACTATACCCTCCTACTCCTTTTATGGTCATGAATCTCCTTCCAAATCTGGCCCCTGGCATCTTATTTCTCACCATAACATTATGCCCTTTCTAGACCGTAATAAAAATCAAATCAAATAGCATATAGTCTTTTGTATCTGAGTTCTTTCTCATGTTCTAATGTTTTTGAGATCAATCTGTGTTGTCTCATGTACCAATAATTATTCATTTTGATTTTTAAGTATGCCATTCAATGGTGATACACCAAGCTATTAATCTTTTCATGAGGTGATGGACATTCAGATTGTTCCAGAATAAACCTTCTATGGACCCTTGAGTACACTTTTTTTTTTTTGTATATGAGTTTTAATTTATTTTTGTTGAACTGCTAGGTCTTGGATTAAAGTGGATTAAAGTATTTGTTGAACTTTATAAAACATGGCTGCACTGTGTTCCATAGGAGCCATTTATTTTGCCTTCTCGCCAGGAATATATGAGAGTGCCTATTGATCCACATTATTTCTAATTCTTGATGTTACCATACTGTCTAATTTTGGAAAGTCCGGTGTATGTGTAGTATTCTCACATTGTGGTTTCACTTGCCATTTCCCTGATGACTAAAGATGTTGAATATATTATTATGTGTGTATTGGATAGTCACAATGCCTTTTATGTTAAAGTCTCAGTGTGAATTTTTAATCCATTACTAGTGGGGTTGTTTGTCTTAATATTATTGTGCTATGAGCATTCTTTATAAAGTTCTTTATCATATATATTTTCATATATTTTTTCCCGTTTATGGTCTTCCTTTTTTATTTTCTTAATTGTGTCTTATGAAGGGTATGTATTTTTTCACCACGTTACTTTGTCATCCTTTTCCCTATGGTTTGTGTATTTATATTCTATTTCAGAAATGTTACGTAAACCAAAGTTATAAAGCTATCCTTCATTTTCTTGTGGAATTTTCCCAATTTTGCTCTTCTGTTTAGTTCTATGAAACTTTTTGGATTAATTTTTGGATATAGTAGTGTGAAGTCATGCATGAAGTTGTCTTTTTTTTATGTGTGGTTATCCATTTGTATGAGCAATATTTGTTAAAAAGACTATCCTTCCCCCTTGAATTACCTTAGCCAAATTATTAAAATACTTATTTATAAAACACACATATGGGGTATTTTTCTGATCCTTTGGTCTATGTCTATACTTAATCCAATACCACACTGTCTTAATAAACATAGCTTTAGAGAATACCTTATAATAGTTTAGTTTGTCTTCTAACATTGTTTTGAGTATCTAGCTTTTTGAGTTTCTATATACATGTTATAATTAATTAAAAATTAAACTATAAAGTTCTATAATAAGCAGTAATGGATAATCTGTAGATCAATTTGATGAGAATTAACATAATGCTTTATTTCAGGTTTGTAAACATGAAATATATCTTTATTCCTTCAGTTTTCTTTGATATCTTAAGCAAAGTTTTGCAGCTATCATTTTAAAGGACTTATACATATTCTGTTAAATTTATACCTAAATATTTCCTAATTCTGATGATCTTATAAAAGATATTTTAAATTTTTATTCCAATTATTATTGTGCATATATGGAAATTCAATTTAATTTTTTGTCCTGCAACCTTGCTAAACTCACACATTATTTTCACCAACTGTTTTTGTAGATTTCTTAGCATTTTCTACATAGATGATCATGTAATCTGTAATGAAATACAGATTTAAAATTTAAATTTGTAAATCTGTGTGCCTTTTATTTTATATTTCTCGCTTTATTGCATTGCTTGATACCTCCATTACAATGTTGAATAAATGGGTGTTAAATTTTGTCAATTTTTTGTCCTCATTTTAGATGACGATTTTTTTTCAATTATTCTTTTTATATGGTCTATTCTATTGTTTGGTCTTAAAAGTTAAAGCAATCTGGCATTCCTGGGATAAAAAGCAATTTTTTCAATTTGCTAACTTATTTTAAGGATGTATGTAATTTTGTTCACAAGGAATATATAGGTGAAGTTGTCTGCGCCCCCTGCCATGACATCTTTCTTTTTGCCACGTCTTTCTTTATCAGGGTAATCCTTTATAAAAAGATTTGGAAAATAGGTCCAAATAAGTTCATCTATTTTCTGGGAAAGTTTGTGGAGAACTGGTGTTATTTCTTCCTTACTTATTTGCTAAATTTCACTGTTGAAATTATGCATGTCTGATGTTTTATTTTATTTTTAATTTTTAAAAAAAATTTTAAATTTTTTAATTTTTTTGAAAAGATATTTTGCTGATGTTTTATTTATGAGAAAGATTTTAAATGCAAATTCAATTTCCTTAACTGATATAGGTATATTCAGGCTATTTTTTCTTGGTTAAATTTAGGTAGATTCATTAAAAAATATCTTATATTGCTATTTTATAAGTATGTAGCTGGTGGGTAGTTAAAGTGTTATGTACATTCATTATTTTCCCTTAGATGAATGGACTTTGCCATTCATCAGTAATCAGGTTTCTTAGAGGTACAGACATATATTGTTCTGAAATATAGCTATGCCTTCTGAAGTATGCTCAGCCTTGAGTTCAGTGTCCTTTTATTTAAACTGGATCATAACTGTAAGTTCTATTTTTCTTCTTGAATCAAAATTTCCAGTTAATCTTCTGTATTACCGTATTCTTTATCACGTACTTTTCCCAACTTTATTTTCATTATATTTTTCCTTCTGGCAACTATCTTATACAGTAAAACATATTTGCTTATTTTATAATATCCATTTGAAAGATACATGTGGCCATATTCTCTTTCTCTATTTAATATGTCATAAAATGATTCTTATTCCAATTCAGCACTATTGTCTAGGATATTTTCCATGCACTTTGGAATAGATATATAGATATATGTTATATGATTGTATGTATAACCAAATCTAATTTAGATTCCTCTAGATCAAATTAGTAATTCTACAAATAAATTTTTGTGAGATCATAAATCTAATCAGTGGTTGATTGTGCCTATATTTTAAGCAATATTTTATTGCTTGATATTTTATCTGTGATGTAATTTATATAGCCAAACATTTATTTTCTAAATCTATTGCTGTTCCAATCTATAAGTTTAAACAGTGATGAAAACAGCATATGCTCAATTCTTTCCCTAAAAAATAAAAGTCACTTTAGCTATCATTCCATTTCAGGCATCTTGCAGCATCAATCTTCACCCTCATGTCAGTTTAAGTGGCTGGCATTCAGAGGGATTAAGTCTTGCCAAATTGTCAGCCATGTTTCTGCTATACACACTTATAATCTAGGACCACTTACTGTTGTGTCAAATCTTCTTAAGGCTAATTTAACACTTCTCAGCAGTAAGTCAATCTATATATATGCCTTTTTTGTTAATGTTAGCTCCTTACATTTGTTCATATCTGTGAGTATTTCATTTGACTTTGATTATAATACATTTTTCTTCAGTTTTTGTGTGAATGTGGTACAATATATTGGTTGATACTTGAATATAAAATTTTGAATTACTGGCATAAACCCAAATTAGAATGATGTATTTAATCTTTCATATATCCCTGGCTCCAATTTGATTTTGGTTGTTTGTTTTTGTCAGGGTATTTGCATTTATGTATATAGACTGATGCATTTATGCTATTCTACTTATAATAACATTATGAAATTTTATTATCTATGTTAAGCTGGCTTAACTAAATGAAGTAGGTAGTGTTCTTTCTACTTTTCTTCCCTGGGTGAGTTTGATTAGTATTACTTTTTATTCAGAAGTCTAGAAAATGCACCAATGAAGATGTCTGTCTTGAAGTTTCTGGGAAGGTAATAAATTATATGTGAAATGATGTGAATATGACATCAGGAGTTTAAGAACAGCTTAGTTAGGTCATCTTAAAGACTTAGGATCTCATAAGGCTGAAATGAAGGAGCTGGCTGGGCAGTGTTCTTAACTGGAGGCTTGAGATATATATATATATATTCAATTCCTTCTTGTGTCAATTTTAGAAAAGTAGGGTATGTGTGTGTTATTTAGGAATTGTTCATTTCCTGTCCATTTTCAAAATTTTGGACATGAAGTTGTTCAAAACATCCATTCATGATATATTTAATGTGTGCATGATCTATATAATTATATGCTTTCCCTTCCCCTTCCTTAGGTAATTTAAATCATATCTTTTTATTTGGTTAGTTTCCTTTTAGGATTAATAATTAGTCTTTTTAAGGAAATTGTTTTGGTTTTGTTAATCCTCCTTATTTTTTAGCTTATTTGTTTTATATTAACTTGTACTCCTATTTTTTTCATTCCTTCCTTCTATTTTTTTTTAATATTTATTTTATTTATTACTCTCCCTCCCCCCCATTGTTTTGTGCTCACTGTCTGCTGGTCTTCATTTATTTTTTTAGGAGGTACCAGGAACCAAACCTGGGACCTTCCATGTGGGTAGGAGGCACCCAATCACTTGAGCCACCTCTGCTCCCCACTTGTTGTGTCTCTCATTGTGTTTCCTTGTTGCATGTCATCTTATTGTGTTATCAGCTTGCCGCGCCAGCCCCTTGTATTAGCCATCTTGCTTGGGAACTCCCATGTGGTAGGTAGGTGCCCAAAAGCTTGAGCCACATTCATTTCCCTCCTTCCTTTTATTTTGAAGACTATATTTGCCATTGTTTATATTACACCTTGAAATGAGTAAAGGGTAGACATTCAGATATTCTACTCTTCTTGTTTTCTAATATTTGCTTCTAAGATTATAAAGTTATTTCTTATTTATTTTTCTGCATTCTAGATACTTTACTTAATCACATCTTTTTAAAAATTTAGTTCAAATATATTTTAAGTTTCAATTGAAACTTTTTTTCTTTGTAACATGGGAAATCTCTAGTGGTCAATTCCAAATCCAAATATTTGTGGTTTTTCTAATATCTTAATTCCTCCATGGTGAAGTAATTCCCTCTGAAGAATTTTGCTACTTTTGAAATTGAAATGACTGGGAAATGTTTTTTTTGTCTCTGCGGGCAAATATTCAATGTTGGAATGAATGTATAATGAGATATTGAGTTAAGTACTCTATATACACAAGTAAAATTTATTAATTTAATTGTTGTTGAGGTTTTCCATATCCTTAGTGTTTATTTTGCATGCAATTTTATCAGTGAGAAAAACATGAAAATAATTTCTCAACGTAATTGTGGGTTTGTTTCTTTCATTGTAATTTTGATTATATACATATAGGCTATATTTTACTTGCATACAAATTTACTATTATTAAAAATTGCAATAAATTTGAACTTTTATCACTATAAAATGCTCTCTTTATAACTGGTAATTCCTGTTGACTAAAGACTGCTTGATCTGATATTATTCTATTTTCACAAACTTTTAATTTTTTTGTTTGGATGTATGGAATAGTTTTTTTTATCCTTTATCTCTCACCTTTTCTGTGCCCATATATTTAAGGTTTGTATTTATTAATTAACATATATTTGATTGTATTTGATTTTTTAAAAATCCAGTCTGACAATACTTTATCTTTGAGTTGGTACACTTAGATTTTTATTATTTTTTTAATATAAATTAGTAAATTTTTTAGGCATTTGTGTTGACTGTAGCGATTTTGAATGTGTTTTATGTTGATTTTTCTCTCTGGCTTTATTTCAAATTGAGTAGGATTCTGTTAATTGACTCTTCCCTTTGACAGGTATATTATTTTGTTCTTCCTTTAGAAGCAATTCTAGATATTAAAATGCACACTATTGACATTGAATTTTAATACAATTACTATATTTATCACTTCTTGACAAAAGAAGGACCTTGCATCATAACTCAATTTACCCCCTTTTGTGGTATTGTATTTGTACAGTAAATCTCTACATAAGTATTTTAAGTTCCAGGGTAGGTTTTATTGTTGATTTTTACAGTTTTTTCAATTAGATTAACTCACATTAAATTTTGTTAGAGTTCTGCTTATCTCTCCATATCTGGAAATATATTTTTTGTGCCTGAAGAAGCCAATGAATATTTCTCTTAGTGAGCATCTCCTGGTGATGAATTCTCTCAATATCTACATGTCTGAAAATATATTTATTTCACATGTGCTATTTGTGTAAAAGTTTGAAGTATAAATGTGTAGAGAAAGGGTACAAATATGTGTGTAGGACCACAGTTTTTCACAAACTGAAAACACAAGTGAATTCCTTTCACAGCTGAAAAAGGGAATTGTATCAACACGTCAAGAGAATTCTCGTTAACCCTTGTTAAAGTTGGGGAGTTTGATGTAATTATGAATTCCAAAAATATAATTGGATCATGCTTGTAAACTGATCTGTTAATCTGGGCATGATTAAGTTATGATTAGGGCGTTGACTGGGCCACTTCAGTAGGGCATTGAGCCCCACCCCTTGGTGGGTGGGGAATCGAATATAAAAGGCATGGCAAGAACAGAGTTGAAGCAGTCTTTTGAGAAGCAGTTTTGATGTTGGAAAGAAAGCCCCAGGAGAAGAGAAGCAAGCTGTTCGCCTGATCGTCTACAGCTGAACTTGTGGAGGAAACAGGAGCTAAGCCCAGAGAGAAACACAGCCCCGGGAAGAGAGGAACCCCAGAAGCCTGAACCCTGGCAAAAGCCGGCAGCTGTCTTGCTCTAACATGTGGCAATGGACTATGGTGAGAGAAGAAACAATGCTTTATGGCCTGGTATCTGTGGACTTGTACCCCAAATAAATACCCTTTGTAAAGATCAACCCATTTTTGGTATTTCACATTAGCACCCTTTTGGCTGACTGTTACAACCCTCTTATTCACTACTTCCACTCTCCTCCTCAAAGGTAATTATTATTCTCTTATCTGCCTTACATTATACGTTCATATGAAATTTTAGATTTTATGTGAATGGTCTCATTATGTATGAATTTTTTTGTGCCTAGTTTCTTGCATTGTGCTTGAAGATTTATCCAGATTGTTGATTTTAACTGTATTTACATTTTTATTACTATTTTATACTAATCCAATGCATGAATTTGCCACAATTTCTTCATCCTTTTTATTGTTGAACATTTGGGCTGTTTCCAGTGTAGGGTTATTACAAATAAAGACACTGTGAACTTTCCATTACTGGCTTTGTTCGTTCATTCGTTTGTTTGTTGTTGCATGTTTATATGTATCTATGTTGCCCATGTATCTAAGAGTAGAAATGTTGGGTGAAAAGGAATTTGAATATTCAGTTTTAACAGTCATTACAAGACAGTTTTCCAAAGTGTTGAATAAACATATCAACATCAAACATATAAGAGTTTCTGTTGTTCTGTTGCTTAGCCAGTGTTTCATATTTTCAAAGTTTTCACTTTAGTAATTCTGTTGCATGTCATCTGCATCTCACTCTAGTTTTCATTTGTATCTCCCTGATGAATGAGTTGAGGATGCTTTCATGTGAAAGTTAGCCAAGTTGGATATCCTGTTTTGGGAAGTGCCGGTACAGATACTTTGCCCCTATTACTGTTTGACTGTCCATCTTTTACATATTGATTCCTAGCAGTTTATTATATTTGGGTTACCAGTTATGTGTCAGTTAGATGCATAGCAATAGTCTCCCAATCTATGATTTACCTGTTCCCTCATCTAATACTGTCCTTTGATGAGTAAAAGTTCTCTATAATCAATGAAGAAAAATGTATTCATTTTCCCATTTTAGATCCAGTTTTAAAAAGAAATTATTACTTACCCCAAGATTATGAAGATGTTCTCATATGTTTTTTTTCTATAACCTTTACATTTCTGTTGTCATATTCATTCCACAATCTGCTTTGAATTGATTGTTATGCATGAGTTTTTCCAGGAGTCAAGATTCATTTTGTTCCCATATAACTAATGAATTGCTCCAATACTATTTATTCAAAAGATGAGCTACCTTTGCATAAATCAATAAATCAAGTTGCTTTATAAACATGGGTCTTTTTCCAGATTCTCTATTTTGTTAGGCTGTTTATCCTTCAGCTAATCCCATAACAAGTTTTGTACTATAGCTCTGGAATAAATACAGCTATGTAGAACTGAGTGTGCATATGTGTCTGCATGTATATTCAATTTGCGAATTTCAGCAAAAATTTTCTGGAATTTGGATTAGGATTACTATGAATTTGCAGATCATTTTAGGGTAATTGACATGTATACAACATTGAGCATTTAATCCATGAAAATTATATACTTATTTTGGTATTTTAACTTTCTCTCAATATTATTTTATAATTTTCAGTGTATATGTCCTATATGTTTTCTAGATTTATTTCTGTGTTTAATTTTTTGTGTTATTGCAAATTATATATATTTTTATTATTTAATTTCTATATGCTTGTTTCTGGTATATAAAATAAAATGTATGTATGTACATTAACCTTATATCCAGCATTCTTGTTAAAGTTGCTTATTAATTCTAATATTTAAGTATATTTTAAATTTTCTGTGTACTCAATGATCTTATTAGTTTATACTTGCAACTTTATTACTTCCTTTCAAATTCCCATCATATATAAAATTATAGATAAAAATTGTTTTATTGCTCTGGCCAGGAATTTTAGCACAATTTTAAATAGATGTGATAATATTGAGAATTTTTACCTTTTTGACAGTAATTTGGAAAATAATTTTATCAATTTAAGAAAGATTCCTTTTATTCCAAACATGCTAAATGCTTTTATCAGGAGACAAAAGTCTCTTCTGAGTGTATAAAAATTCTCATATGATCTTTTTTCCTTGATTATATTAATATAATGGGTTACATTGATAGATTTTCAATGATTGAATTTACCTTATTTGTCTGAAATGAAAGTAACTGGGATGTGATATATATTCCTTTTTATATATGATTGGATTCAATTTCTGAATATTTTCTTAAGAATTTTTCTAGATGTATTACTGAGTTCCATTGATGATAATATTTCTTTATCTGTTCATAATCTTTAGGAATTTTTAACTGTTTATTCTTTTTTTATTAGTATTGTCTTTTTAAAAAAATTTATTGAAATATATCATTCATACATGAACATACACAAACAAGCGTATAGTGAAAATTGTGAACTTACAAAACAAACATGCATAACATTATATAGGGCTCCCATACATCACCCCACCACCAACACCCCACACTGTTCTGAAACACTTATTAGAAATTTCAAAAGAATATCGTCAAAATATCACTACAGTACTAACTATAGTCTATACCTTACACCTGCTGCATCTTTCGCCTAACCCACTCTATTATTTATTTATTTATTTACTTTACTCATTTTTTACCCCACCCCCACCCCCACGGGGGTTTTTGCTGTTTTGTGTCCATTCGCTGGGCAATTCTCTGTGTCTGTTTCTTGCCCTCTCTTCTCATCCTTCTTGATATTATTGTATTTTGCCTTCTTTGTTTGTCTCATCAGCCTTCCCAGGAATCATCTAATTTATTCATCTTCTCAAAGGATAATTTATTTTGTTTATCCTCCCAATTTTCTGCTCTGTTCTGTATTAGTAACTATATTGCATTTCCTTAATTTTCTTTCCTGAACTCCTCTGTAGAAATGATGAATTGGAGGGTAGGTGTTGGCTGCAATATAGGGCCTACTACACAAAACTGCTAGAAATGTAGATCTATGAAGAACAACGGGTAAACTGTCGAGAAAACATACCTGTCTGATTTCCTACTGCTGGGATCTTAATTGACCAAAGGCCCTGTCTGCTAGGATCTGAATCTGTCACTGCTTTTGATATGAGGCCACGTTTCCTACAGATTGCTCCTAGCCAATGAATGAGTGCAAAGCCATATCAAAACCTGATAATTTCTGAAAGCTGCCAGGGTGTGAATTTGGCTTGTGAACTCCCATCAGTTTGCTGAAATTGCTTAGAACTGCACTGCAGTCTAAGAACTTCATCCTTCCCACTTCATTCTCTATACTTCAAGGAATTCAGAACTGTGCTGCTCATTTTCCTTGATAAACTCTTCCTCCAATAAATCTCTGGCATAAATATCCTCCTTGGTCACTGCTTAGTAGAGATCCTGAAACAACATCTTATTCACAAATCTAAATCAATAATATCCCCAAATATTTATTGAATTTAAGATATCATTGGAGCAGGAATAGAAAATTTGCAAACTGCAAAATATTTTATAAACTTTATGAAAATGATTGGTATCAGGGCAGTGATTTTGATATGAGTACTCTAGTCTGATAGATGGAAATGGAGAGATAAGTGGGATAACATATGCAAATGCTCCTGTATTAGTCAGCCAAAGGGGTGTGATGCAAAGTACCAGAACTCTGTTGGCTTTTATAAATGGTATTTATTTAGGGTAGAAGCTTACAGTGACACAGCACTAAAGAGTCCAACTCAAGTTATGGTGGGCAATGTTTGTGACGGTTCAGCCTTCTTCCTCTTAAGGCTCCAGGGTTCCAGCTTCTTCCAATCTCAGCTGTAGGCTGCTATAAGACTCATCTCTCTCCCTGGGGCTCATTTCTCTCCAGGCTCAGCTGCAACTTTAGGCTATTAGGCTCATTTCCCTTCCCAGGGCCTCTGCTGTGTCTACGGAGCTGTCTCTACCCTTCTGTTTTCTTCTCAGGTGTATTTACTTCCTGGGACTCCAACATCAAAACTCAAAACTCTCTCTTGTGCTGTGTCATTTTCTCTGTGAGTCACTGCCCACCAAGGGGGCAGGGACTCAACGTTCTACTGACATGGCTGTATCAAAGCCTTAATCATAATTTAATCGAGTAAAAGTGAAACCTCTGAATTTAATACAATCTAATATACCCAGAGGAATAGACCAGTCCACAAACACAATCCAATATCTATTTTTGGAATACACGAACAATATCAAACTGCTGCAGCTCCTAAGAAAGGGAAATACATAGCACATTCAAGAACTCTGTCTTTTTTTTTTATGGCTTTCCCTTCCATCTGCAAATTCCTACTTATAAGTAATTCAGGGTATACGAAATGAAAAAGCAATTATTTTACATCCAAAATGTGTCTTTTTAAGGAAAGGTCAATTAGAAATACTCAATTTTGCCCTTAAGATTTTCAAAATTCTTAGTGGCTTTTGCTATGCACTGTTTTGTATAAACAAATTAGTGAATTTAGTGTAATCAGAAGATTATTTTTAATAAGTTGATGTTCATTTAATTTTTAATTTTATAACCCCTATGAATACAGTCCTATGAACATACCAAAAATTCAAAACAAAATCTAATATATTTATTCAAACCAAGATATAAAACACTGATAAATCACAAAACTATCATAGACCTGTTCTTTTCACTTATTTCCAGCCATCATCCTCGAATCAAAGAATCCATAATCTTGGAGGGTTTGGGGTTGCTTAATGAAGACTGTTGCAAGTATAGTATCTTTGAAGGGTATAGTTTAAATGGAAAGAAAATGCATAGTTTTACATTTGACAATATATTTGAATTAATTTAAAAATGAAACATTTCATTTCTTCTGTGTAAAATGATACTTCAAGATGATATTTAAAGGTATTTGAAAATAGATAAGATTTTAAGGGCAAGGCATGAATCACCAATTATTAATTTCAAGATGGCAGATGACTCTGTCCTCTTTCTACATGAACAAAGTCTTCTCCTGATATCATTAAAATTGTACATGCAATTGTTACATCCTCATAATGCTAATAGTGATGTCATCTGGAATGCAGATGTCAGAAAACCTGGACATTCTTTACCTCGTTAGTGCTGCTTGTAAAAAGCTTGTATAAATAGTAGGTGGGGTCATAGTTATACTTTATTCTCACTGGATAGAAATCTTTTAGCTATGTTAAAATATAGATATTTTTCAATTCTTTACTGAACATTATCTCTTCTCTATATTCCTTATGCTTCTCTATAGTTCCACTTGGTATTTGCAAAGTGATTTCCCCTAGTACAATTCTAGCTGATGAGTTAAAGAAAGTAAAGATAAAGTAGTATCAGGAACAGGAAACTTCGACAATTTGTAACATTAACCTAAGGGTATGGGACAGAAAAATTACAATATTTAAATGTGCAAGCAAGATGAAAATAAATCTGGTAGAAAAATGAAAATGTTTATGTGTTTGACATATTTATTGACTGTCTTCAAAGTGTCAGCTGTTCTTCAAGATTTTGGAATGTTTCAATGAATGAAATTTGAGATGATTCACTTAAAGAACTACTTGTCCTAGTTTGCTACATGCTATGACAGATACCACACACTGGTTGTTTAGCAAAAGGAATTTATCGTGTCACAATTTTGGAGGCTAGAAGTCTAAAATCTAAGCATTGGCAAGACCATGCTTTCATCCTGGAGACTGTAGCATTCTGGTGCTGGCTTGTTACAATCCTTTGGGCTCCTGGGCTTGCACTTCCACCTCCTGACATATGGCGTGCTCTCTCTCTCCTTGTGTGTATTCTGCCAGTTTCTATTGAATTGGGCTTCTTTCTGTGGCTTTCTCTGACTTCTGGTTTCTACTTTCCTATTTTAATAAGGCCTTCAGTAATATGGATTAAGACCCACCCTGATTCCGTTGGCCACATCTTAACTAAAAATGATTATCTTCAAAAGTCATTGTTTACACCAACAAGAATGGCAATCAAGATTTATTTCAAAAAAAGGCCTTTATTTGGGGTACATAATTTAATCTAGGACACAATTTATTCCAGTTGCTCTCTTTCCTGTTTTTATTGTTTATACACATGGTGACATGTTACATACAAAAGCAACAGAACAAAGGCCAGGTCACAAAAGACATGGTCTCAGTGCTAGTTATTTCCCACTTACTCACATGCCTTTGTTCCATTTTGAGGGTGTGATCTCAGAGATAATCAGGAGATAATCCAATGTCATTCTTTTTAGTATTCCACAATCTATAGAAACATACTAGGTCATCTGTAAATTTTATACTCCATTTTAATTAGATGCACCTTTTGCTTGCAGAATGCTAAGGCGTGTGGAGTCTTTCTTTTTGTAGTAATGAAATTGTTCTAAAATTTTTGAGATGATTAATGTACAACATTCTGATTATGCTAAAAGCCATTGATTATACACTTTGAATAGAGTATCCAGAGACAGAACCTATGTACATTGGGTGAAGCATGAAAAGATTGAGAGGTGAGGAATTTTCTTGTTTGTTTGTTTGTCTGTTTTTTTGTTTATTATTAATATTATTGAAATAATGAAAATTCTCTAATAATGATTGAAGTGATGAATGCACAACTCTGTGATTATAGCAGATACCATTGATTGTATACGTTGGATGAATTGTATGTTTGTTAATATGTATCAGTAAAATTGATTTGTTAAAAAAAGCCTGATAATTGTGGTGATACTTCCTCTCCAGTAGCAGTTTAAGATAGATTTACTTTTATTTCTTGGCAGTTTGAATACCCAGAATTTTGTTTCCAGGCACCAATACCAAACACCAATACCAAACACCAATGCCTTTATAAGAAAATCCAATCCACCAGTCAGCACACTATGAGACATTGTCCAGTTGCACAGTTTTAGGTGCAGATCCCTTTTGAAAAAATCAATTCACAAAAATGTGACTAAGTACGCTCAACACTTCCTTGTAAATCACTGTTGCATTATGACAAGTCATGCTTGCTAACTTTTCACATTACACAGTGCACTGAACTGCACTCCAAGTGTTTGTTGAACACTGAAACAGATCCATCAATGTTTGTAAACTAGTGGTGATAATCTATTTTCTGGGAACAGTGAAACAGTTTGATACTTAGAATTCATGATGCAATGAATTTGAAATGTTGATTGAGCATTCCTAGTTTGTCTGGATAGCTAGCTATCCACATATTTACTCTGGTTGGCACCTCCTTTTACTTCTTGAATTATAGAAGTAAGTATATCTCTTTTCTAATATAACATATATATGATCTTTAGATTTAGCTGGGTGAATGGCTAAATGACATTCTGTTTCTTTGCTGCTTTATCTTTCTTAAATTTTGATTCTTTGTAAATAATATAGATCTACCTGTACAGTGATTCCACATCAGTTTTTTTATTCCTTTGAAGTTCTATTATTATATGACTCCTTTTTAATACTTGATATTGTGGCTTATATGGAGTTAACCCTTAATAGTTTCAACCTCAAATAAATGAGCAATGTCTACTTATCAGAAATAAGCATTTTCTTTTAAGCAAGGAAAAATTAATTTAAGGAGATCGTTTAAAGTCTAGTAGAGTAGAAGCTTAGTATATTTTATTTTTCCATGTCCACATTTATTTTTTTTTCCGTTTCTTAAACACCAATTTTTAAACAATATCTGAGTTTTTGAAGGGTGTCAATAAGTGCTAGATTTTATTATTATTGTTAGTGTAGGCTATAACTTATTAGGAAGGATGTAGTGGAGATTATATGTCCTTCGCAGTTTCAAATATCAGGGAATACATTATGTCCAGATGTATTACTAGTGAGGTTGACCTTGATCACTTGTTCAAGGTGGCCTCTTCCAGGAAGGAAACTTATAATTTTTTCCAAGGAATTTATTAAATATTTGGGAAGATACTTGGAGACTATGAAAATATCCTCTTTCTGCCTAAACATTCACCCATTGGTTTGAGCATCCATCAGTGGATCTTTGCTGAAGCAATTATTTCAAGGTTATTTTAGGTGATTTTCTATTTTATTCATACTCTTTGCACTTACTAACTAGAAGCCTTTTGTGAGAGGTGTTACTTCTCCCAAATTTATTCATTTATTAAGTTATTTATATGGATTCACAAGTATTTTTTTGGAGGGCTATACTTTAATACTACCATTATTATTTTGTTGAACAAGGCGTTTTAATTATGGCCCTTTGGGCTACTTCAGGTTTGTTCTAAAGCCATGTATTTTTTTAGCCCTTCCTTACTATCTGGCAACACAAGATGATATAGGATCTACTTGTGTTTCTCTTATGCAGCCAGATTCCCAAGGATCCTGGTTCTTTTTACTGGAGACTGGTTTTTAGAAAACAAGATCTGGTTACTCAGTGTGCTCACTGCTACTGGTATGTCACTGCTTCTAGACGCTCACAGAGGATAGATCTAGGAAATATGTTTGTATATTAACTCATGCATTCACATCTAAATTTATTTCTGTATTCTTTGATGTGTGTGTATGTTTGTGTGTGTATAAGTTCATACTGGTATCTCCAGCTCCAGTCCAGTACCACAGGATTTATTCTAGCCTTCCCCCTTTTATTGATTCTTTCCTTCTTTCTTAAAAAGTGACTTTCATTATCTAAATATATTTACTATTTGTTTTAATCCCAGAAAACAAGTAAATGAGTTTCAGAATTGCTAAGGCATACCTCTGTGAGAAAACAACAACTGGAGTACATTGTGAATGTATACCTATTTATGTCTTTAACTTACAGTATTGAGTCAAAAAGCTGTTTTCCAAAGTTATTGAAGCCAGCTCCTTTCTTCTCCATTTCTTTCAGTATTGTTATGTGATTCATTTGTACTGCTGTTAGATTCAGTTGTCAAATACTAAATAGCCTGATGGAATTTTTTAAAATTCCATTTAGTAAATTCACAGTTTATAGTCTATAGTTTTATGGTTTGGGAAAATACAAACAGTTGAGTATACACAAACACAGTTCCATGAATGTATTATCAGGAACCCCCCCTCCCCAAATTCTTTCCTGCTTCTCCTTTTTAGTAAACTCAACCCTGCTACCCGTGTAAACCCTGGCAAGAACTGATCTGTTTTCAGTCCCTATAATTTTGCCTTTACAAGCAGTCATATAAATGGAAGCATATAATATATAGTTCTTTCAATCTAGCTTCTTTCACTTAGAAAAAAAAATGTACTCAGGCTTTGTCCATGCTTTTGCAAGAATTGGTAGTTTGTTCCTTTTTATTGCTGAGGAGCAGTCCAAGGAATGGATGTACTACAATTTGTATGTCCATTCTATCAATGTACTCTGATCTTCTTGGATCTGTGGTTTGGTATATCATTAATTTTGAAAAATTGTAGTCATTGCTTCTTCCAATATCTCTCCTGCATCACTATATTCTTTGCCATTTAAGAAAATCCAAGCCTAAATCATTAACATGTTGCTTTAACTAAGGAGGCACTGCTTTACAGCGTAACTTTCACATAATAAATGATTAATTATTCTTTGTTTAGTTGAAAGGGCATTTAGAAGTCTCCATGAAATAGCTTGGAAAATAAGAAAATCAATTTGAGATAAATAAAGTAGAGGATATATGTTATAGCTTCTAATTTAACTTATATTATGAGTAAATCTCAATTATAAAATCTGTAATTATTTTTAATTGTACAGAAATTTAAGAAAATCATTCAAATAGTGTGAGGTAAAGAACTTCTAATGATGCAAAATAATTGTTTTAAAATGCATAATTAAAATAAATCATTTTCTTAGTTGGTATTAAAAAATGATTTTTTAAAGTTCATATGTATAAAGTATATATGTTCCCAATGAAATATCTGAAATGAAAAACAATTGCAAGTGTAGCAGTTTGGCAGTTTGATATAGTTATGAATTCCAAAAATAGATATTGGATTATGCTTGTAAACTGGTCTGTTAATCTGGGCATGATTAAATTATAATTAGGGCATTGACTGGGCCACATCAGTTGGGAGTTGAGCCCCACTCCTTGGTGGGTGGGTAATCAAATATAAAAGGCATGGCAAAGGACAGAGTTGTAGTAGTTCTGATTTTGGAGTCTTGAGCTGGAGCCCTGGGAAGTAAGAGAGCTTGGTTGTGAGGAAGGAGAGAAGGCCCCGGGAAAAGACATGAGTCGTTCACTTGATTGCCTACAGCTGGCCTTGTGGAGAGAGGCAAAGCCTAGAGAGCCTCATAGTCTACAGCTGACCTTGTGGAGGAAACAGGAGTTGAGCCCGGAAAGAAATGGAGCCCCAGGAAGAGAGGATCCCAAGAAGCCTGAACCCTGGCAAACGTCTGCAGCTGTCTTGCTCCAACACATGGCAATGGACTTTAGTGAGGGAAGAAACTTATGCTTTATGGCCTGGTAACCAGGGACTTTTACCCCAAATAGACACCCTTTATAAAGACCAACCAATTTCTGGTTGCTGACTAATACAGCAAGTAATAATAGAATCAATAAGTATATTGATTTATTATTATACTATTAACATATAATATATGTTATATTTAACATATCAGAGAATTTTATTTAACATATCAGAGAATTCTTATCATATTTTTTATTTTAATGTTAAATCAAAAACTTGGGCTATGGTTGAATGCATAATTGGATTCAGTTTTCAAAAAAAAATGAAAAGTAAAGCAGGACATTTTGATGATTTAGGACCCACAAATAAATAAAAATTGGCCCCACCCACTTGCCATCAACATGTTTAAAATAATTTTTAAAATGTAGTTATACTAATTAATGTAAATAATCTAAACTTTACATTTGACTTAAAATACTAAGATATTAAAAACTCATGTTAAAGAATTCTAAATTATATTTCCCCCTTTCCTGCTTTGTAAAGAGGAATAAAATGTAGTTATTCCTGTTATTTTTTCTTTAATTGTTTATCAAGATTCTATAATATACTGAGTACCTGAATTAATTTACTCTTGTTAAAATAAGTGGCATTAAATATCTTTCCCATACAAACGTGTAAAACTTGCTATTGGCAAGTATTTCCATTTAATGTTCATGTGGATGATACCTGCATAAATACAGTCAGCTCATACCAAACCTCTTGGATCAGAAAAAGAGAGTTCCTGTCCAAATTTTATCAGAATGAAACCAAGTAGAAAACACGTCTGCCTGAGAAAAATAAAACAAGGAATTATTTGAAATTGGCAAAAATATATACTTATCTGAAAATATGGCTTCAGGCTTTGCCAAGCTGAATGTAACTACAGATTTAGGATTAGCATACAGAAAAGAAATGAAGAATAGTTTCAGAAATACTCAGCACTGAACAATCTCACCATGGAATTTGCATATGATTTGTCAATATGCTATCAATGAAGTAAAACGGAAAAGATTAAAGTTATATTTAAATTTTTTTCTTATTTTTATAGAAGATTTAGATTATGTAAATGTTACCCCAAAAATATAGAGGATTCCCATATGCCCTACCCTCTCCCCTTCCACACTTTCCCACATTAACAACATTTTTCATTAGTGTGGTACATTTGTTACAATTGATGAACACCTATTGAAGCATTGCTACTAACCGTGGGCGATAGTTTACAATATAGTTTACACTAAAAATGTATTATGGTCTGTGTCCATCATTGCAATGTCATGAAGGACAATTCCAATGTCCTGAAAATGCCACCATATTGCACCTATTCTTCCCTCTCCCTCGCCTCAGAACCTGTGGTAGCCACTGCCTTTATATCAATGATAAAAGTTCTTCCATTGCTCAAATAAAAATAAGACTATAATAGTATAATAATAAGTCTACTTTTCATTGTTCATTCCCCAATCTTAAGGATTTTGGGATGGCAATGCCCACTGTTTCTAACTGAGAGGGGGCTTAGATCCCATGGGGCCGATGGATGGAACTATCTTGCTTGCAGTTGCAGGCACTCTCTGTTCCTTGGAATGGGTGTTGTCCATAATCATCTCCTTGTTAGTTGTACCGGGTGAGTCCAATGAACTGGAGATTAGGTGTTGCAACTCTGCTGAGATTCAAAGCTCAACCGGCACATAAACAAACCAAATATTTAAACCTCTGGGACATATATTTAACAAGTGTAATGCTAATTATAGGTTCAAATAAAAGGGGCAGAAGAGCCATGCGTAGGGAAACTATAAATGAGTCTAACTCTGTTATACTAAATTCCAAAGTAAGGCTCACTGACAGGGTGCTGAATTCCTGAGTTTGTCTGACCTGCTTAGAGTATCTAGGTATCTCTAAAGCCCACAGGAGCCCTGCTGTTTAAGGCAATGTTTACTGTAGCAGTCAATGAGATCCTGCTGAGATATGCATATGCATAACCCCTGGAATGCCCACCAGACTCACTTTGAAATCTCTTAGCCATAAGAACTCATTTGTATTTAATATTTCACCCTTTTGGTCAAGGTCTTTTTCCAGATACATTGCTAATTGATGCTTGATAATAATCCCTCCATGCAAGGGATGTTCATCCCCAGGAGTTCCATACTGGGGAGGAGGTAGTGCATTTATATGCTGAGTTTGGCTTAGAGAGACGCCACATTTGAGCAACAAGGAGGCTCTCAGGAGGTAATATATAATACTAGGCTAAGTTTCAATTTCACAAGAAAAGGTTCATAAGTACAATCATCAATATCAAGGGCCTGGCATAATGGTCTGTCTTCCTTCACCAGAAACTGCCCATGTACTCAGGGTATTCTTGCCATTCTATTAGAGAATGTAGCAGGACTCCCCAGGATGGCAGTTTAATATTTTCTTATTTGTTGTGTGGGTCTCCACCCACTGAGATAACACACTGACAAGGCGAACTCTTAGATATTCCATAGAGACATGCCCCAGTTGTGCCCTATCCAGCATATACTCCCACTCCCTACACCAGTAACCCCCTGTATTAGTCAGCCAAAGGTGTGCTGATGCAAAATGTCAGAAATCTCTTGGCTTTTATAAAGGGTATTATTTGGAGTAGAAGCTTAGAGTCACAAGGCCATAAAGCATAAGTTACTTCCCTCACCAAAATCTGTTGCTAGGTGTTGGAGCAAGATGGCTGCCGGTCTCTGCGAGAGTTCAGCCTTCCTCTTCTCTCTTAAGGCTCTGTGGTCTCAGCTTCTTTTGATATCTGCTGTAGGCTGGGATAAGTCTTGTCTCTCGTGCGGGGTTCGTTTCTCTCCAGGTTCAGCTGCAGCTGTAGGCTATCAGGATCATTTGCTTCCTGGGGCCTCTGCTGTGTCTACAGAGCTGTCTCTATTCCTCTGTGTTCTTCTCCTGTGTATTTACTTCCCAGGGCTCCAGCATCAAAACTAAACTCTCTCCTCTGCCTTGTCATTTTCTCTGTGAGTCCCTGCCCACCAAGGAGACAGAGACTCAATGTTCTACTGATGTGGCCCAATCAAAGCTCTAACTTTAATTTAATCAAGTAAAAGTGAAACCTCTGAACTTAATACAATTAAAGGGGAACACAACCAGAGGAACAGATCAGTTTAAAAACATAATCCAATATCTATTTTTGGAATTCATATACTATGCCATGCTGCTACACCCTCCCCTGCCATATTCGTCAAAAGAACATTCCCACCATTGTAGTTTTAACCACAGACTTGAAAATCCCCAGAATTCACATGCTCCTTCCTCCAACCCTTCTCCCAATTCCATGGATAGTTCAACACAACTCCCTCATATCCTATTCCTCCTCACAGCCCAGCAATGCTAAACCCCATCACATCACTGCATCACTATTATGCCCAGACATTGCCCAACCACACTATTCCATCTTTTGCCCATATGGGCATTGGCTCATCACCCTCTATCCCTTTCTGTCTCCTGTTAATCTATCTTCCAGACTCTAGCTCTGTGAGTCTGCTCAATTTGCTTAATACATATCAGTGAGGTCATATAACATTTGTCCTTCAGTGACTGGCTTACTTCACTCAACATAAGTTCTTCAACATTCATCCATGTTATCCTGTGTGTTTATACTGCATTCCTTGTTACTGCTGAGTAATATTGCATTGTATGTATATACCACAATTTGTTTATCCATTCATCTGTTCATGGATATTTGGGTTTTTACTTCATTTTATATTTCAACAACTAAAGTTCCACACTATTAAAATTAATTTGTTTTCATTTTCTATATTGAGTAAAATTATATAAGGCAAATTTTGTATTTACTCAGCACAGTCCTTGCACACACTCAGGTCCTGAAAGAGACATATAAGAATGACCATCTTATACTAAGTTTAACATAACTTACTATCTTATTAAGATTCCATTCTCCCTGTGTGACAGAGGCCAAATTTCCATCAGTTTAGAAATAGTCCATCTTTTCCCAGAGCTGCCTCTTAGTTCCAGGGAAACCTATGTAGTACAAAACATAATCCATTTGGGCTTTGAAGTCCTTTCTCTTTTTATATGTTCTCTGATAATTCCATCCTTTTCTCAGGTCTTGGCTATCTGTCTATGCAGATTTCTGTTCATGTCAGTTGTTCCTGTGTATTCATCTCCTTCTCTTATGAAGAAATATTTTCTCTTTTTCTGTTAAATTGTGGGCATGAAAACCTTCTGCTGCATCCATCTTCACAAAGACACATAAATCTCTGCTAGATTATTTACCTACATTCACTCTGCAGCCACTTATTCTCTGCCTCTTGTGATCAGTATTCAGAATCTCTACTCAAGGAACCTAATAACTATCATCTTATTATTTACTTGCCATCTTTCATTTATACCTTAACAATGGCGATATTTTCCTAATCTAAGATATGAGTGTCAAGGTGTTTATTTTTTTCCTCTTCATGATTTTTTATCATGTACTTCACTGGTACCTGGAGTTTTCATGAAGTCACATCATTCCTTAAGAACCACAACTCTTGGAAACCAAAGAAATAAATAATGAATATTTTCTGTTCTAGCCTATGTAATGACTATTTTGTGGATTACTGGGAAAGAGGTTAACTGGGAAATGCTACTTCTTTTATTGATAAAGCCATTTTTTTTATGATTATCATGGCTTTTAGATCTTATTTAGCTTAGCATACTCCAGGAAAGAGAAAAGTTAATTCATAAACTGAGACATCAGAAGAGCACAAATAACACTTGAATTTCAAGGGAATTTGAAAATTTACTGTCTGTACTTTAGGAAACCAAGAGGAAGACCAGGGTTTTTAGAAGTTCTTGCAAGTGTTTTACCGTAGAATGTTGATCAATTCTGCCAATTTCCTGGTTTTGCGTGCACTTAATGTCCACTGTTCAATTGGCTAACATAACTACCTAGAGAAGAGCAAAGCCTGCTTGGCATCTTACCGGGTATTCTATTTTTTCATTTTCACACCTCCTAATCACAGTTGATTCTTGATTAGCTTAGTTTTATTGCAGTAAATATCCACTGAACATGACAGTCCTAGCCTGGGTTTGGGCAAAAAGTAGAGCCTGAGACAAGGCCTTGAATACAGGTCATTTTTTGAAGAGACAACCGGAAGGGGCAGGAGTGAGGAACATGTGAGTGTGAAGGAATGAGAAAAAGCTAAGATTAAGGTATGTTTTTCAGTGTGTTGTTCAAGTTACTAGATAACTGGGGCTCAGTATTACCTGAGATAAGGATGAACACAATTTCTCAGAATTGTGCATTAGAGGACCATAAAAATAGATTCATTGGCTTGTTGTTCCTAATTTATGATTATTAAACCTAAGAATATTAACAATGTTTGGATATATGTATTTAGGTGCTTGGTGAATTGCTTCCAGTGTCCATTTCATCAGAGAAAGTCTGTGGTGGAGAGTAAACCTATGCTGCTTGAATAAAGGAGAAAATGTTAGATTAAGTTGACTTGAAGACTTCATGGATCTGTCTTCCAAGCTGTGGGAAAAACAGAGGTGAAGTCAAGCAGAATTGGGTAGGACTTCAGAGGCCTGGTACAGTGACAATGTTCTAAAAGGAATGTGGATTGGTAAAAGGTTTTAATAATAGGAGAAACAAATCAGTCACTGTATTTATGCTTTACAATGATTGCTTTGTGGAAGAATGACTAGAAAGTTAATGACTGCAGGTGGATTCAGGAAGACCAGTTTGTATTTTAAGACCTTGAATTGCTTTAGAAATCTAAACATTAAATTTATTTTTGTTTATTTGTTCTGATTTTAGTATTCTTATAATTACAGTGTAAAAGTTTCCATAAATAAGCATATTTCTTTAAAAATATTTCTAGAATATATTTTGTTCATATTTCTATCAAACACAGACTATATAATGTGTTTCCCTATATTTCTTTGTGTCACTGAGAATGCAGACCCAGCAATACCACTTAATTAGCACACTGACAGGCCCAAAATTTATCACTTCCCAAATTCAGGTTCATTTAGGCTCAAGCTGGAAACTTTATATTTCAAAAATATTCAAAAATGGTGTATTTTAATGTATTTTTAAATTTTCTTGTATTATCTGAAGTTGGTGATGCTACTGCAAAACTAAGGGAGTTGAAGAATGAGATAATTTAAAAAGATGGCTGTGCTAGGCAGCCAAAATTGGCCCAGAGTCATAAACTTTGCGTGCAAACATCATCACTAGGGCATTGGAAACATTCCTTACCCTTGGTTGTCTCTCACAGCTTGTGAGTCTTCTTTAACATGTCAGGACTAATCTTCAAGTTGTTGAAAAAGGGCTAGAGAGAAGTTTAGTGGAAAATTAACAGAAAGTAAGATTAAAAAAAGTACCAGTATCAAAAGCTTCTGTCTAAACATCCTCAGTTAAAATCTTATGAAATCTTAAACTATGATCTCACTTTTAATTGCAGTTAAAAGCCAGTTAATTTAATCACTATTTTTCTGTAAGAAAATAATTTTAAAAGATATTTTTTTCATATGAATATATTGTTCCATTACTCATTACAGTTAGAAATGCAGTCATTGTACAGTATTTTGAAATTTATTATTTTCAGAAAAAATATATTTATTCACCTATATTCCCGTTACTAAAAATTGAACCTCCAATAACAATTTGCAAATTCCTCTTCTCATGCAAATACACTTAAACAATATTTATATGCCTTTTTTCACATTTTCCAAATAGAATAGTAGATGTTTAGTTAATAATGCATTATAAATATCTTTCATTAGCATTATACATTTTTACCCAACATAATATCTGTGTGTAAATTTATTTACAATTACCTAATATTGAACATTTTGTTCTTTCAAAGTTTACTAGTTATTAATTACTCATAAAATTATAGAGAAAGCCCCGGGGACCCCTCAAAGTAAAAAAAAAAAAATCCCAAAACCAGAAAACAAAAACAAACCCATGCCCTACTTCCTCTTTGAACTCCTTCTTGAGTTTCCTCTTGATATCCTTTGAAATTTGAAATCTCCATCAAGGCAGTTGACCCATTGCGGTAGTTTGAGTCTGTTGTGGACCCCAGAAAATCATGTCCTTAAAGCTAATCCATTCCTTTGCTTATAAACCTATTGTCAGTGGGATCTTTTGATGAAATTACTTCAGTTAATGACCTTTGATTAGATTGCAGGATACTGGGTGGGGCCTTAATCCTCTTACTGGAGTCTTTTACAAATGTGAGAAACATGAAGAGGCACAGAGAAAAACTCTTAGAAGCTGAGAGAGAAGACCTGGGGAGCCAGAAGCCGAAATCAATGGAACACAGAAGCTGAGAGGACGCCACTGTAGCCAGAAGCTGAAAGCAGTGAGGCCTATAGGAAAGCTGAGAGAAAGGCAGACACCACCTTGTGTCTGATAGCCCACAGCTGCAGCTAGGGGAGAAGAGGACTTCCTGATGATGTCTTGATTTGGATGCTTTCACGGCCTCAGAACTGTAAGCTTATAAATTAATAAATATTATTGGTAAAGTTAAGCCATTTCTGCTATATTGCCTTGGCAGTCTTTAGTAAATCAAAACATCCAGATAGCCAATCAAGCTCTGAGTTCATTTTGTTTTACCCAATAGAAAGTAAAGCTGGCTGTTAACCCACCCCTAGAAGATGCACAATCTCCCTTCCAATTAATAAGTTCAAGCTAACTTCCTTTTCATGTCTATAAAAGTCACTTGCCATCCCTAGAAGCTCAAAGCTGTATCCATATTTGCAAGTGACCCAGCTTTCTTATTCCAATAAAACTTTGTGTTCTGAATAAAATTTTGTAATCTCCAAACTCAATTCCAATTTGTCTTTCATCATGAAGATAGCAGTTAATTCACTTTCACAGTTATGTTTTTAATAGGACATTAAATTCATCCTCACATCACTTTCTAATTCTTATGGGTAAATACCTTTTTTTCAAATCAAATTTAAGGTATCATATATATGTGAAATGTACAATAATGGCACTTTGGGACTACTAATTTTATTGCAATTGCATTTTCTGATTTTTTTTCTAATTTTGGAATTTAATTCCTAATTTTACTGTCCTACTAAAATGATTACAAGGTATCATAGTTATTGTATCTTTGCCTTCATGAAATAGTTTGGTAATACATTTGATTTATTTGATGTTCATTCTTAACTAGGTTCATGACCTCATGTTATAACAATGTTCCTCTTAGAAAGTACTGTGTAATCACTAAAGCTCTGTTTCATAATCAGTTTCTACAAATAGACTTCTATTTAATTAGGATCAATATATGCTGGGAATCATTTTGCAAGGTAAGCCTCATCGGCCTAGTTTTTCATGTACCACTAGCGCCAGGAGGGGAGGTACAAGGATCTATCATCTCCATTGTGTTTTAATACCCTGCAGTGTGCTCAGTATATTGAGCACCCTTCATAAATATAAGGTGGTTATTTATTTTATGAAACGAATCTCTCTTGATTCAATCTCTAACTTGTTCCATGACTTTGGAAATAAACTTGATTTATCTGCTTTCAATTTCCTCACTGGTAAAATAAAGAGGTCTCATGTTATTCAAAGTAACTTCTTCATGAAACAGAGCAATTTTTTCTGCTGATAGTTTCCTCAGCAATCCAATAGGAAAAATGTAAATAAACCCTTTGATTTATTTCATGAATGGCCACAGCAACACAACCTCTTGTCCCCTTTCTCCTAAATGGAAAAAAAAAATGAAGAATTAAGTAGAAGCTATCTTAGTCTCACCTTACTCAGATACCTTCATTTATTTCAGAGTACCAAAGGAGAGTTCCTTTCATTGGACATGGTCCACCACTCTGTCACAGTCATCACAATTGAGCTCCTGACATAAAAATTAAGCCACAATGCTCTAAGCTTGCTATCCTCCTTTAATAGGAGACAAATGGGTTCCACATTTTGGACAATATATAGCTCTCTCAGTATCCTCAATTCCATCAACAGGAGCCATGTTGGAGACCTGGAAACCCATCTTCCTTTATTGCCTATTATTCAGAGCCTCATTACCTGCATCTTCTTGTGTCAGCCAGGATGGATCTCAATTTTTTCCCTTCAAGAAACCTCAGACCCTTAGGTCACCCATTATCTCCTGCACTCTAATCCTACCAACCAGAAAACTTTTCACCAAATTGGTCATTCCTCAATTTTAAACTTCCTTCCCCTTTCTAGCTGCTGTCATTTTCCTTTCAGAGTTTCTATATATCCATTTTATGGATTCTATTTAGGGTTTTTAGTCATAATTTGTGGATGTGATAAGGTGAAAGAAACTTCCCTCGGTTATCTTTGAAAATGCCCTTACCTTTAGCCTTCTCATGCGTTAAGTTGCTGTTTCCAGATTTCATCTGCTCATTAACATTTCCAATGCCATATTTCTATTTTCTCTCCTTCATAAGTAATTTAAGCTATAGATAATCTTTTAATCATCTCTAAGTTCTATCCCACATAGTATTATCTGAACAATTCCCCCCAAAAATACCTTTGGATATAATTTAACTATCTGAACATTTCAATAGTCTCCATAGTAAAGTAATTATAGTTTTCAATGGCCTCTTAGCTATGCCACCAATCTAATTTTCTTGTCATTTCTTGTTTCAACACATTCATTTTTTTTGTATTTGTGCAGTGCATAGGCATGATAGTGGTGCAGTGATGCTATTGGGTTAGTGCTGGTCTGTTAGGAGTATAAGGTGGGAATGGGGGTTGCATTGTCCATGGAACTGGGAGGAGGGCTGGGGGAGGGAACAGGTGAACTCTAGGGATTTGCAGGTATGTGGTTGAAACTGCAGCATTGGGAATATTCTTTTGGTAAATATGGCAGGGTAGGGTTGTTGGTTTAGGGTGTTGGATGTAGAGGGCATGCAGGACAGGGCACACCTCGGACAGGCTTCCAGGGAGTATGTGAGTGTTCATACTGCCAGAGTGTGTTGTTTCAGTGGGTGGAGACCCACACAATGAATGGGAAGGTGTTGGAATCCCATCCTGGGGAGTCCTTCTATGTTCTCAAATAGAGGGGTGGGAATCTCTCGAGAGCAATGGCAGTGTCTAATAAGGGAGGACAGACCAGTATGTCAAGCCCTCAATGCTGTTGCAAGTAACTATGAATCTTGCTCTTCAAGGAGTGAAACTTCGTGCTTGCCATGTGTCCTGAGGGGTGGGGCAGGGAGGAATAGAATAGATGGAACATGGGGCATTTTGGGGACATTGGTATTGTTCTACATGATCTTGCAATGATGGATACAGACCATGTTAAATTTCATCAAAACTTAAAAAAGTGTGTGGTCCAAAATGTAAACCTAACGTAAATCATTGACTTGGTTAATAGCAATGATTAATATTTGTACATCAATTGTATCAAATGTACCATCCAACTGTAAAGTGTTATTAACAGGGGAAAGGGGAAAAGGGGGAGGATGTTGGATATATGGGAATCCCCTACATTCTGTACATGACTTTTCTGTGAACTAAAGCTTCCATGAAGACAAAATGCAAAAAAAATAAGACACTGGGGAAATAGATGGAAGAAAACGTCACTGTACATACAAGACAACAGATCTTACAGTAATGAAAGACATAATGCCAATTTTTTTAAATTTTATTTTTTATTTCAATTTTTTAAAATTTTTTGTATTTTATTTGTTATTTTTAAAACTATCATTATTATTTCATTTTCTTATTAATTTTATTTGGTTATTTTGTTGGCTTCATTTTTGGAGAGATTTTGGATTGTAGAAGGGTCACAACTTCCCTTGTGATCCATAGGCCCCAAGTTATGATCCATAGGCCCCAAGTTAACATAAACATCTGCAGGACCCTGGAAGTCTTCAGTTTCCCATAAGACTTCTTTTACTGCACATTTTTTAATATGTCTTCCTCCAGGTAAATAATTCTCTTTTTAGCAAAAGAATTCAGAACAAATCCACAAACTCCTCCTAGGAATATCATGTAAGACTGGATCTCACAGAAATGTCCAACAGTTTCTAGACTTCATTCTTTTCTTAATAGTATATCATTAGTATTTTAGGCTAATTTGGAATATATATCACAATTTACATTCTTTAAAAGCAATCACTAACATAACCATTTCTATATAGCTTTATATATATGTAGCCCTTATGTTCAAGGTTTATAAAATAGAAAGGCACAGAGCCTGGAGACAGAAAGACTTGCCTTCAAATCAGGCCTCCCTTTAATGGAAGCACATTACTTGACCTCTTATTCTTCAGGTCCTTATCTGTAATATGTGGTTTGCAGTAATGTCTATCAGGTGCATTATGGTAAGAATTAACTGTGAAAATCCAAATCAAACAGTTAAGTTGATACCCAACACATTATAAGCTTTTAATACACATTAGCTATATTTATTACTATTAGCTACAATAACCAGGGGTGTTTTTGTGTTAACAGCAAGTGTACACTAAGATCACACTCAACCTATTGTTCTGGAGAGGGTAATTTAATGTGTCTACCCAGTGTTGCCTAAGTTCTCTCTGTATTAAATCAACTGGTTTTTTGTTTTTTATTTTTCATTCACTTTTTAAATCCTACTTATTGCTTTTTATTTTCTCTATTGGATTATATTTCTTTAACTCTTGGTTTGTATACTAATAGCATTCTTATCTCTATAAGGATACTGTATATTCACATTTTAAAGTATAGCATTCCCACATTGTATTTCTATAATCTCAGCTATGTGCAATAGGAAAGGGATTGATGCAACTCCTAAAAATATAAAAGATTCAGGTTCCACCAGTAAATGTCTTACAAAATTGCATTTGAAAATTCCTTGCCTGAATTTTTGCTCTTTTTCACTACTGGAGAATTAGAGATTATGAGATCACCATCATATTTGGGATGTGAAGAATAACTAATAGGCTGCTCACTACCTCAAAATATTTCCAAATGGAAAACAAAACAAAAAAATAAAAACGTAGTTTGTTGTATTTATGCATACTTAAATGAGCACTAAATTTTCATTTAACTTTGATGCATAATTGCTAGTGACTTTCAAAAGAAATTAAGTTTAATTATCATAATTTCTAAAGAAATTAACTTTAGAAATAAAGAAATAAACTTTGTTATTTCAAATATTATACTAATTGTAGCAGTTTGGCAGTTTGATATACTTATGAGTTCCAAAAATAGATATTGGATTATGCTTGTAAACTGGTCTGTTCACCTGGGCAAGATTAAGTTATAATTAGGGCGTTGACTGGGCCACATCAGTAGGGCATTGAGTCTCACCCCTTGGTGGGTAGGGTCTCAAAGATGAAAGACATGGCAAAGGATGGAGTTGGAGTTCTGATGTTGGAATTGTGATGCTGGAGCCCGGGGAGGCAAGCAGACAGAGGAGCTTGGTTGTGAGGAAGGAGAGAAGGCCCCAGGATAGAGACAAGCCACTTTCCTGATAGTTCATAGCTGGCCTTGTGGAGTGAGGCAAAGCCTAGAGAGCCTCATAGTCCACAGCTGACCTTGTGGAGGAAAGAGAGGAGCTGTTTAAGAATATAAGTAGAGATTTCTATTACACTATTAAGTGATAAAAATTATTCATTCAAATGGGCAAATACATTTAACATTAATGATACATAGATGCTTTCACAAGCCCTGTCATAAAGTTTTTATTTTGAAAATGATTAATGAAAACTTTCTTCTAGTAAAAAAATTTTTCTAAGCATTTGGAAGTGATATATATTTATATATATAATCTTTTTGAAGTACATTTCAGTTTATTTGCCTGAAACCACACTATCTCTTCTCTTTTACTTTTGCTCTCACTTTTGCTCTTTTTCTCTGACATTTTTTTAAGGAAAACTAAAGTTTAATTATAAAATATTGATATTTACTGTGAAATAATAATAAGAGTCATAAAAGAAATAGGTTAGCATTGTGTAACAGCAGTTTTAGTTTCTAGGCTGCTCAAGTAAATACAATGCAATAGATCAGCTTAACAATGAGAATTTATTTGCTCACAGTTTTGAGGCAAAGAAAGTGTCCAAATAAAG